>PVKM010006468.1:5506-44289 GCA_004027735.1 Carollia perspicillata | reverse complement strand
GGGCTCTGGGGCGTACAGGCTTGGAAGAGGACACTCGGAGAAAACAGGAGAGCTTTTTAAGAATGTTTTGAATTAAAAAAAAATATTGGGAAGACTTCTCTGTAGCAGCGAGCTTTCTTCTCTGTGACTCCAGAGGTCAGAACAGGGGTCAGTCGTAGAGGTTACCCCCAAAGTAAACTGAGGCTTCATATGCGGAGGCTTCATATGTGAACTGTCTCAGCTGTTTTGGTGGGAGGCTTAATTTGGGTGGAGGCTGGACCTGATATCCTGTAAGACCATTTCCTGCTATAAAATTATGCTGTGTGTCTGCACACATGTCATACTCATGTGTGGGTGTGTGTGCATGTGTGTGTATAGCATGTGGCTCTGCTCCTGTACTCAAACGTGGGTTTTTCTTTATTTGTTTTTTACTGGGTAAGACCATCCATCCTCTGAAAGGACTTTATGTGAGGGAAGGTGAGCATGGTCCAGATGTCGACACCATCTAAAGCTGCATAAGCAGGTAATAGTACTGACTTTTATTCAGCAGGTACCACGTGCCAGACTCACTTCCATTTTCCAGGCAGTGTCTCATTTAACGCTTCCAACCATCCTGTAAGGAGGGAGGAGCAATTTACTTATATCCCCATTTTATAGACCAGGCCGAGACTGCAAGGTCACGGGTAACGTTCCCAAGGGCACACAGCTGGGTGGAGCCAGGATGAGCATCCAGGCATGTCTGAGGATTGGCCCGATAAACAAGGCTGAGTGATCTGTATTTAAATTCAGGTGCACATTCTAAAGTGAGGCTGTGCCTGTGTTACGGAATCCAGGGTCAAAGAACGGAGCCACAGAGCACCTGCCGCGGGCCGGCCACCGGCTCCTCGGGTGATGGTACTGGGGGGAGGGAGGTTCAGCCTGCCTTTCCAGTGAGGGCCTCCCCGCCCTTAGGATGCACTTGCTTCATCCTCAAAGAGCCGAGAGGTCCACGGCCACGCTGTGCTGTGCTGTTGCCACAGCCCCTCATGGAATGTAAATGACCTCAGGTTTCTGTAGTTGAAGCGAATGAAGGGTTCTGTGACTGACTATTTCTTTTTGGTATCTGCGTGTTTTGTTTTCATGTGCACATATGCATGTAGGCTTCTGTCTTAATTTTCCTAACAGAAGCAGTTGGCATTGGGTAGCGGAGCTCTTTGCAGCAGGCAGAGGCCTCCAGGTGAACGAAGATGGTTAAATGAGAGGAGGTGCTTTCCGTACCTTGTCTCAAGCGATCGTTTAATGGGCGCAGGAAATTTCTGTGAAATGGGTGAATAGCATGGGTCCATTTTATCTGCCCTTCAATGAAGTAAAGCCTGCTGGCTTTTAAGACCCTCACAGCTAACAAAAAGCAGTCTTTATCCTCACACACCAAATCTGTGCCTCAGTAAAGTGCAGGCCCTGACAGGAATTTCAATTATTTAATCAAAAAGAAAATGAAAGAGGTCTTAAGTGTTGTGATTCGAAGACAGCCTTTTCATAGACCAATCTAGTGTGCGCTCACATCGAATATGAAGCAAAATGGGAAGGAAATTAAGGCAGCTTCGGCTTAAATCATGTGATTGCAAATAGTAAATTAGTTTCTCGATGTTTTCATTTAAGTGTTTAAGTGGAAGGTTTTATTCCTAATGTAGTGTAGTGACACAGAAGAGAACCCTCAGCCAATTCCAGCTTCCTGGTCCTCGCTTCAGTGAAGTAGGTGCCCTGGGGAGGGAGGGGAGGAGGAGAGGCTAAGATGGAGAGAGAAGGGGAAGCAAAGCCTCAGTCACGTTAAGGTCCTTTTGTTTCAAATTGCTACCAAAGTACGCTTTCACAGCAAACTCATTAATCGAGCAGATGAGTAACGTCTGTTGAAAATGTACTAAGCGAAATGCATTTAATTTGGAAGGGAAATCAGGAACTGCATTAGTCAGAGCATATAAATGGCAACAGCATCCATTCTGCTGTTGTTTTGTTTGATGTGGGCTCGCTAGATTTGTTCTTAAGGGACAAGGGCTAGTGAAAACGGGCAGTGTGGAGCTTGAGAGAAAACATGCCCCTCCAGCTTGCAGAGGCTCTGGGTGGGGGTTGCTGGGGCTAGACCTAGCATCCGCTGTTGGGACAGGTGGGGGTGTCACAGCATCTCTCCAGAAAGTACAAACTGGGTTGAGCTGAGGTGACCCCAGAACTGTTGCAACAAGTAGCAGGAGGTCGTTTCTTTGTCAATGAGCATCCCTTTATGCTTGCAGTTCCCTTCCATTATTTGGCCGGGAGCTTACAGGGGTGCACGGTGGGAGGTCAGGCTCTGAGCTCATCCGTGAGTGAACTGTTACTATCGAGTTAGACAATGAGGCTCAGCATCTCAGGGGGTTAGACTGGGCGGCTCCTCCCGCAGCCCACGGGAGGGGGGCGGGGGGAGGACGGACGTCAGTGTGTCTTTAACCTGGAGCTGACCCAGCTCTGCGGGTCATGCTGACCCATGGCCCTGCCAGCGCAGGTTTCCGTCTCACTCCTTCGAGTTCCCCTCCTCCAGGAAGTCCTCTTTGCCCAGAGGTCTTCTTTTCCAGTAGTCTTCCAGAAGCTTTGCCCGCGTTTCTGTGTTGCTTTAGGGACACGGGGTAGTGAGCACACTCTGACTTTTACCGTTGTTCTGCTTTCTTTTTACGGTTGGATGGTATTTTCACTCTTACCTTTTTCTTTTTATTAGGGAACTTTTCAACAAATAGAACAATAAAGAAAATAATATAAGGAACTTCCAATTGTCAACCACTAAAATGTACCCTTTCGTCATATTTATCTGATCCCCTCCACTGAAGTTTGAAGTAAATTCAGACAGCACCGTGTTTCACCCTAATTACGTAAGAATGCACCTTTTTGGAGGAGAGAAGTGTACCAGGGGACTAAATGGTAATGGGAAAAATACAATAAAGATTAAACTTTTAAAAAAAGTTAAAGGGGGCATTAAAAAAACCAAAAGGATATTTTCCTATATAACCACAACGCCATGATCACAGCTAACCAAATTAACAATGATTCCTCAATATCATTCAATACCTCAGCCATATTCAAGTTTTTCCATTTCTCTAAACGTATTCTTATGGTTGGTATGTCTGAAGTGACATTCCATCAAGGACAATGCATAGCATTTGATGTTGTCACGTAAGTCACCAGCCCTCACTTTATGTCACATTTTTCATGGCATTGCCTTAAAGAAGGACGGAAGGAAGGACAGAAGGAAGGAAGGAAGGAAGGAAGGAAGGAAGGAAGGAAGGAAGGAAGGAAGGAAGGAAGGAAGGAGTTGTCCCTCAGAACGCTGACCCTCCTGGATCTGTCTGACTGCTGTCACACCGTGCAGTCTTAGATTGCTGTTCTGTCCTTTGTATTTCCTGTAGCTTGAAGTTGGGTCTAACCTGACTGGATTCAGGTGAAACATTTGGCAAGCACACTTTATAGGTGCTGGTGTATACTTCACATAGCATCACGGTCGGGGCCCGCATGACGCTGGTTGTCCTGCTGTTAGGGATGCCGAGATTGACTGTGGGGTGGAAGTGGCGACAGCCTGATTCCATTGTGAACAGCAAGTAATCTACAGGGTGATACTTTGTCATTATGCATCGTCCAGTTTCTCTCATTCCACAGCCAAACTCACACAAGGACCAAGGAGCCTGTGCTAGACAGTTTCCTGTGTTGTGCGGCATTTAGTAGTGCAAGATATGTAGTAACATTAAAACACTGGTTGAAGGAGTGACTGAATAACTGGATACATGCATGAGGATTTGAGTAAATGACATGAAGAATTCAGCCTAATGAGAAATTCTGCAAACCTGCCTGTGACCGATACACTGTTGGGAGTTACAAAATGTTAACACTTCACTGGGTGTGGAGTTATTCGGGTTTTCTAGCCTCAGCGTTGCCACTAATTTGCAGTGTGACTTTGGACAAGTTGCTTACTTTCTCTGGAACTTATTTATACAACAAGTAATACAAAAAGGGAAAAAACTCCAAGGTTCTACCAGCCTTAGCATTCTAGGATTCTGAAAAAATACAAAGAACAATATAGACCAGGTAGTCAAAGCCTAAAGATCTTGAACCTGCTTGAATCTGGGTTTTTCTGGTGCAGTTGAGGCTTGTGGTGCTTAATAAGCTTACGGTTGTCATAGCAACCACCCTCCTCACAGTCGTCATTGGGTAACCAGCCATCCCAGCTATTGCCAACCAGGATTTCTGCCCCATTTGACATTCAGTAGGTCAGTCAATTTTTGAGATCTTACCATGTGCCAGACGTTGAAATAGATGTGTGGGGTATAATTAGTCCTCCTTAGGTAGAGTATGAAGTTTATTCTACTGAGAGAGAAAAGTGATTAAAGAGGCAGTTGCGAAACAGTGAGAAAAATATTATGATACCAGATACCAGAACTATATGGTAGCGTAGAGGCAGGGCACCTAATACGCCTGCAGGCATTAGGGGAGGCTTCTGGGAGGAGGTGATTTGTTTTCATTGCGAATTGTACAGAAATAAGCTGGTGTTGGAGCGGGATGTGGCTGGAGTAGTAAATGCTCCTGGCAGAAAGGGCGGCGTGTATACTCAGGCTCTGGGATGGGAGAGAATGTGGCATGTTAACGAGTTTAGAGCACTGAGAGGCTACCAAGGATTTAAGAAAAAAATTATTGTGGTAAAATATACATAAATACTACCGAATGATTTTAGGCAGGGACGAGCAATCACGTGTGCAGAGTGAACCACCGCTCAGGCCCAGGAAGAAAGGGCGGGAGCGACCACAGAGGAGCAGCGGCACTGGGAGCTGCAAGGTCGCGTGTTATCAGGAGGCGCGCAAGTCTCAAAGCAGAGACCACGTGTCTTCATCTGTGAGCTGCTACTGCCGTGCCTGCATCCGTCCAAGTGACTAATAATATTTGTCGAATGAATGAATGGTGGTTTATTGGCAGAATGGCTGAATAGACTCACCAGTAATTTACTTTCTGGATTTTCTAGTACCTTTCCTCTAATTCCTCCTGCATAGTGACTTGGCATGAAAGTTTCTAAATTTCATCTCTGCTCAAAACACCTGCAATGGCTCCTATGCTCACCCCATTGTCCTCAAAAATAAAAAGAAAGTCTTCTGACTGTCTCTCCAAGCGCTTACTAATAAAAGCATAACCACATTTCAAAATACTAGTCCAGATTCACTCTACTAATGGTAATCTCAGAACCCTGCAAATGAACTATGTTCTATATTTGATAGATGACTTACATAAAGTGTTATAAAAATTAATGCAATAGTAGTAGCTTATTTACTTTCATTATAAGTCAAAATAAGTCTCAGTGGAAAGAGCCCAGTCTTTGAACTTGTGCAAGTTTGGGTTTGAAGAACTCCTTTGCCACTTGCCAGATGTGTGATCTTGTAAGTCGCTTCTCTGAGCTTCAATTTCTTGAAATGTAAAGCTAAACTAATTCTGTTTACTCTGCAGTGTAGATTAAAGAGAATATATTAAAGGTTATAATAGAATGCTTATTGCAAAGTGCTAGAAGCTATCATCCTTAATAATGATTAACATGTTTGTCCTGCTGTTCAGTTTTAAAACTCTTTTGCATGTTTCTCATGAAACAGTTCCCACAAGAGGTCTCTGAGGTGAATGACATTATCCCCACTTTGCAGACAGAATAACTGAGGCTCTCAGTAGGTAACAGACATACTAAAAACAATAGTGTTGTCTTTCGATCGTTTGCATGAGAGTCACCTGGGGCTCCCTGACATGCCACAGAGAGAAGTATAAACTGATAATACCTCTGTGGAGTACAGTTTGGCAAAGACCATCAAAATTACAAACTTGATCTGGGAATTCTTTGTCTAAGAATTTCTACAGGTATACTTGCCCATAGGCAAAATAATATGTATGGCTGTTTATTGCATTTATTCATTGCATTACTGTTTGTAGTAGTAAAAGATTGGAAACACCCTAAATATCCTACCATCAAAGAGGACTAAGTAAATAAATCATGGTACAGCCACAACTGTTAGAACGTGCAGCCTCCCCAAAAGTTGTTAACTAAAAAAACCACGATGCAAAAGAATATCTAGTATGCCGAAGTGACTTTTTACATGTCCTTCTGGTCCCAAGATTATTGCCAGACACATGTCTAGGTCACCAAGAATAATTTGGAGGTTGCCAAGGACTTCTTTTAAAGTGTTTTCAAGTCTGACTGAGAACTCAACATTTAGGAAAAAAAAAAAGAATATGTAGTATGCTAACCTTTGTATAAAAAGGAGAAAAGATGTGCATAAGTGTGAAGATACAGACATATATTTCACCTGTAAATCTTTTTTGTTTATGTGTGTGTATTATATGTAGTATATATAGTGTAGTATATATAGCATACACAGAATAGTATATATGTAGCATTACATATAGTATATATAGCATAGTATATATAGTATATATGTGTGTGTATTATACATAGCATATAATATGTACAGTATAGTGTATATATAGTATTATATAGCATATACAGTATAGTATACACACTACACATAGTATATGTGATATATATACATATGTGTGCATGAAGCTATATACACACTATACATATTATATATACTATATATAGTACACACTATATATACGCTATACATACTATATATGTATATATACTGTACACTGTATATGGTATATATAGTCTATATATACTGTGTATATATAGTCTGTATATATACACATGTATATATGCTATACACACATACACACATAGTGTATATATAATATATATAATGTATATATATACTATATGTGTGTGCAGACTACAGCATATATAGTATATAAATAGTATATATATACTATTATATATTATGTTTTATATTACATTACATTACATTACATTACATTATATATACTATTATATAAATAGTATATATATACTATTTAAATACTATATATGCTATATATAGTCTGTATATACACTATAGTCTGTGCATGCACTATACCATATATGCTATATATAATATTACACACACTAGTATATGTGTTTATACTATGTATGCTATATACTATACACTATACATGCTATAATACCATATACTATATGCTATATATAGTATATATGCTATACACACTCTATACTATATATAATATGCACACACATATAGTATATATAGTCTGTACATGCTTATATACACACATGCTATATACGTGTGTGTATACATACTATATACACACATGTATGCTGTGTGTGTGTGTGTGTAGTCTGTATATGCTTAAAACATCTTTGAAAGGATACCTAGAGTGTGGTAGCAGTGTTTGTCCTCAAAGGGAGAATGGAGGGATATGAAAGGGATAGGAAAGGTTTTTCATTCTGTAATTTTTATAGTTTTAGAGTTTTGAATTATGTAAGTATACTACCTATAGAAAAAATGATGCATATCCTGCTTGGAAAAACACAACATGGCGACAAAAAAGATAAAACGTATTAATGCAGTATTTAGCCTACACCAAAAGCCCAGCGAGTGGTGCATCTGCTATCATGAGAGCACCCATCCCTCCAGGCAGGAGTGGGTTTTCTGAGGAAGAAGGGGATGAACTGGGTCTTGATTTGGATGGAGATTATCTATGTAGATGGAGAGATGCTGAGGCTGATCCTTCCAGAAAGAAGACAGATTAAAGCAATTTTGAATAATAACTGAGTTTTGTGAGGCTAAGACCTCCAAGGTGGAGGCTCTGTTTTAGACTGGTTCTAAAGGTTGGAAGAGATTCCTCCGATCCCCTGGCCATATCACCGTCCTCCTCGAGAAGCTCACATGCCACATTTTCAGAGGCACATGGTACTATTGCCACACCGTTCTGAGGTGCTGCTGCCTTCCAGACAACAGACAGGGATGTGGTCATCTGCACTGAATTGTTATTCTTATTTTTTAACCTGGGAACTGTCAAGTAATACAGCAGTCAATCACAGAAGTATTTTCATGTCAATTTCGGGAGTACAATATTATGCATTGGAAATATTAGAGACACAATAATTAAATGATTGGCTTAAAAGTAGAGGCAACATGTATACATACGAGAAAAATCTTTCCCATGTATACAAACATTTTACAAGGTTCACTAAATGCATGCAGAAGTAAACTGAGTAGATCACACAGCTATTGGCTTCCCTGTCTCCCAACGTTATTTTCCATTCTATAATTGAGCCTGTATCATCTTCATGATGAAAATATATTCCTAATCAAGTAAAATTCACAGAGAAGCTCTTGGTTGTTTTTGTGTGTTTGGTTTGCATGTTTTTGGTTGCATGTATTTAGAGATGTGTATGTGTGTGTACTTAAAGCAGATATAAAGCTCATACTTTTCCTATATCTCTACCCTGTCTCTCCAAACTGCCTCCTCAGGCTTGTAAAGTTAGGGTCCCTGGTAGATACTCAACAACTGTTCTTTGCCTCTTGGTTCCCTTCACACCCTGCCAGAAGAAAATAGCCTTGGTGTTGATTTTAAATTATTTTCCAACTTAATGTTTTCAAACTCTGGCTGGGGGAAAGTCGGAACATGAATGGTATGGCCATCCAATAAGGCGATGTCATCTTTCTTAAAATTATCTTCAAGAATTACATAGATATTCTGCACCCGTACCAGGGAGTACTCCCTAGTACGCATCACCTCCTTCCCGATACATCCTCTCCCCCACCCTCTCTTTCTCTTTGTCCAAGGTAGCCCAAGGTTCCAGCATTAATCATTCAGAGTTTCTTTTATCAGTTAGTCTGGCCAGCAGCAGCAGCAGCAGCAGCAACAGGAGCAGAGCTACATAAGTGAGCGTTAGCTATGTGTCAGGCACTGAGCAAAATGCTTCACGTTTATTACCATCTTACAAATTGAGATATGATTGACAAGTAGCATTATGTATATTTAAGGTGCACACATTACCTTAATTACTCCCCAGAACTGTCCTATGAGGTAGGTGCTATTATTATTCCCACCTTATAAGTGAGGACAGTAGGGCTTGGAGGAGGTAAGCAAAATTTGCAAGATCACCCAGCTCGTATGAAGTGGTAATAGAGCCAACTCCCTAATCTTGGTAAGTTTGACTCCAAGCCCTGTCCTGTTTACTGCTGGTAACATGTACCGCTCTCATCACCTTGACAGGGTGCTGGTAAGTGTGTGCACGCATGTGTGCACACATGAGTGTGTGTGTGTTTATACTCCAAAGTGAAAATCTCAAAGTATCCTTTCTGGTGTTTTAGGTTCTAGTTATTGCAGGCCATGGTATGAATTTATAAACACTCTGATAAGAATTGAGGATACTGCCATCTTAAAGCAAGGACTACAGTTCCAAGCTCCATTTTAGATGAGAAATAAGAGCATCTGTTACTGCTTTACTTGTCTATTTTTCAAAGATGACGTGGTCGTACCCTGGCTGGTGTAGCTCAGTGGATTGAGTGCGGGCCTGCGGACCAAACAACTGCAGTTCGGTTTCCAGTCAGGGCACATGCCTGGGTTTTGGGTCAGTTCCCAGTGGGGAACGCACGAGATGCAATCATACATTGATATTTCTCTTCTTCTCTCCTTCCCTTCCCCTCTAAAGATAAATAAATAATATCTTAAAAAAAAAAAAAGATGATGTGGTTGAAAGAACAGAGTATGGACTCTGGAATCAGGGAAACCTGAGTTCATATCCCAGCCTGAGTGATCTTGAGCTCATCACTCTATCTAAGTGATCTTTTATTTTTTTATGTGTAAAAGAAAAAGGGTTGTGATATTCAAATGAAAGGCAGAGCAAAAAATATAATGTATATTATAAAATTTTTAATTTATTGATTTGAGAGAGAGAGGGAAGGGCAGAGAGAGAAGGAGAGGAGAGATTGATTTGTTGTTGCAGTTATTGATGCATTCATTGGTTGACTCTTGTATGTGCCCTGACTGGGGTTCAAGCCCACAACCTTGGCATATCCAGACTGTGCTCTAACCAACTGAGCTACCCAGCCAGGGCTATAATGTATATTATAAATGCAAGATATCCATCTCAATATCCATAACACCATCATTTAAATAGTAAAAATGCATTCTTAAAAGACCCTTTTTAAGTGATTAAATAGATATTTTCCCTAATTTCTGGATGGGAATGATGGGTGTGTGTATGTGATTAACTTTTTGAAATCACATGTAACATGAAAGTAAAAAGTTGCAGAACTTTTACTAAGGAATAAAAGTTTAATGTCTCTTATAGGCAAATGTCAATTAAACACAACTATGTACTAATTTGGATCCAGTAATTTACAGAGTAAAACTAAAATCATAATAAAAATAATCTAGTGAATTTTGATTTGGACATTTTGGAGTTAAAGCAAAATAACTTTTTTCCTTTATGTTTTAAGTTTAATATTTATTTATTTAAACATATTGTATTAATTTATTTTTATTTATTTAAAGATTTTGTTTATTTATTTTTAGAGAGGGAAGGGGAGGGAGAAAGAGAGGGAGAGAAACATCAATGTGTGCTTGCCTCTTGCACAGCCCCTACTGGGGACCTAGCTGGAAACCCAGGCATGTGCCCTGACTGGGAATCAAACTAGTGACCCTTTGGTTCACAGGCTGGCACTCAATCCACTGAGTCACAATAGCCAGGGATATTAATTTATTTTTAGAGAGAGGGAAAGTGAGGGACAAAAAGGGAGAGAAACATTGATGTGAGACAGAAACATCAATCATTTGCCTCTCATGCGCCTCAACTGGGACTGAGCCAGTAACCCTGGCATGTGCACTGACCAGGAATCAAACTGGCGGCCTTTCACTTTGTGGGACAACGCCCAACCAACTGAGCCACACCAGTCTGGGCTTAATGTTTACTTTTGAATAAATATTACATTCATAGGATTCTTACTCAAAAAGTACAAAAGGGCACATCGGGAAAAAGCTTCTTCCCCCAAGTACCTAGCACCTCAGTCTCTAAAATCAACTAATGCTGTGAATTTCTTGTGTATCTTTCCACAGGTATGTATAGCATATATAATCAAATTTGGTTAGTTTTCTCCTTCTCAACCCCATTAAAACAAATGTTAACATTTTTTGCTTGGCTCTTTTCACTTAACAATGCATCTAAGAGCCTCTTTCAATCTGTGTTTGAATAACTTAGCTGTGATGTGCCAATCATATCTATTGGATAAATATCAATGTACATTTGTAATTTGGATATACATTACCAAAACGTTCTTTATGTTGATTCTATAAATTTGCATTCTTTGCATTAATGTATGAGAGCGATTCTTTCCCCCATGCCTTTGCTAACAGAGTGCATTTTAAATTAATTAGATTAAAATTTAATTTAGTAGTTAATAATGCTGTCTCAGAGTAGTTAAACTTTTAGTACTCTTATTTTTAGTATTACTATTAGCATTTTAAAATGTTTAACAACCACTTATATTTTTTATTTTGTGAACTGTTTTTTTTCTATCCTTTACCCATTCTTACATTGTGCTCTTAATTTTTATTGATTTGTAGTAGCTTTTTATGTAGAACAGATTACTCCTGTGTCTGGTATACGAGTTGCATACATTTTCTCCCAGTTTGTCATTTGCCTTATTTTCCTTTGATTATGATAGTTTTTGTCATAAATAATTTTAAAAAATAATACAGTTAATTTTATTAATCTTTTCCTTCTATGGCTTCCAGGTTTTTGTATTATACACAGAATAGCTTTCCCTATTTTTAATTTATTTAAGAAAATCTGTCCAATATTTTTTCTTCTGCTCCCTTTTAGGATGAGCTGCCATCTTGGTTGTTGTGAGACAAACTCCATCCTGTCTTCCCATAGTGACAATATTTGCACCTTCCATTAGTTGTTTATCTTTTTGGCCCCCTAACTTCCTTGCATTATAAATGAGAGTTAGAAGAATAAAAATCAATTTGGCCTCATGAACAGTATTTTCAAACAAAATATAAATGATTCAGTTTTAAGAAAACCATACAAAAAATTAGTTCCAGCATGAGGTCGTTTGGGGGAATGTTTACAGGTTTAACGCTATACCTAAAAATAAAGTTTGAAAGGGTCTTACAATCTCTAACATCAGTAATGCATCATATAGAGTGGTAGCAATTCATGCTCCTTTATTTTCAAAACTATGTATGCTAGTTTGTTATTACAGTTGGAAGTAAATTGTGTCATTAGGTGCTAAATTTTAACCCTGATAATAGAATTTGGGTGATTTAGAATGAAGAAAAGAATATTTAAAAGGCATTGGTATTAGCTTATTGGGTATTTTTTCTAGTAATATATTTGCCTACTCTTTTGGGACTTGATGAGGAAAATGGGGAAATTCTAACAAGAAACTGATTTAAAGATCATTCTCATTCTCCTATGTACCTCTTAGAGGATTAAGAAATGATGATATGTGACTTCTCATATTTCAAACCTTTAATTCCCTTAAGGTGTTTCTTTTTATCACCAACTTTATGAAACATGTTTTGAATTGAGATGCCAAAGGCAGTACAGAAAATTTCAAGAGAGAAAAGAAATGAAAATGTTTGGCCTTAAATACTGGCCCGGTCCTGAATGAGCAAACTGAATGGGTTTAGTCCTCCTGATAGGAGGACTACTGTGAGTTAAGTGCCCTCCCCTTGAATGTGTTCTCACGTGAATTCACAGCCTGCCTTCCAGTGTAAAAGGAGATGCATTTGCAGCAAGCATTCAGTGACTCCAGCTCTTTCTCTAGACATGTCATCCACTTGGGTAGTGCTTCAAATAAAATACTCAGATAGAGGGTAAGTTGAAGCAGACAACAAGCAATATAATACAAAGTGTTATGAGTAAAGTGTGTTACTCAGATGCTTCTAAAATACATTTCTCCCTTTATTTTGAAGGCCACAGTATAGCCAACTTGGCTAATGGAACCAGTCTTTCCCTTTGATCATCAATAGGGTTATCTGTTTGGCAAACTAAGTCCCAGTTCCGATGACAGCTTCAGATGAGATTGACATGAAAGGGAGCAGGATTGTTTAATTATTTGCTCTCTAAACATCTTTTTTTTCTCTTTAAATTAATAATTCTTCCACTGAAACCATAAGCAGGAGCTGTATGATGTCTTGCAGACTGAGGAGGGGAGGATTCATTTGATCTTTTTGTTTGTTTGTTTGTTTTTGTTTGGGGCAGTGTTCAGGATCTGGTTTTATGTGTCAGCTACAGCCTGTTGCTTCTCGTGACAGATTTTAGCCAAATGAGAATTGGAAATAAATATGATGTGAGTGCATTTACTAAATCTCCTAAGGTCGGGAAGATGTGTAGTGAGAAGCCCGGAGTGTGGTAGACGCTCAATGAATGCTCACACTAATCAAATATAATGCATGGATGAAGGGCAAGCATTGAGAGTGGCTGACTTCCGAAACTGCTTTCCATTTTCTCTGTGTATGTCTATCTGCACTGAAGAAGGGTAAAAGGGATTGTTGCCGTTAACTAGTCATGTTAACTAGCTGTCTAGTAGGGAACCACGAGCCGTGTGTGGCTACTGATCATGTGAAATACGGTCAGTCTGAATCAAGATGTGCAGGAAGTGTACAGTACACACTGGATTTGGGAGACTTAGTATTAAAAAGAATGCAAAAAATATTCCATTAATAATATTTATATTGATTACATGTTAAATAATATTTTAACATATTGGGGTTAAGTGAAATATATTAATATTTCACCTGTTTCTTCTTACTTTTTATATGTGACTAGTAGAAAGTGTAAAATTACCTGTGTGGCTCTTATGTTTTTATTGGACAGTACTGGTCTAGGCTTTACAGATAGTCCAGGCGATGAAGTGTTTCTGCTTTTAAGGAGCAAATTGTTTACAAGCTGTCTACACATATAACATTTACCTCTTACCCAGAATGGCCCTGAGGGCCTGGGGGGTGGGGCAGAGGAAGGCCTGTGGGCTCTGGAATGTCTCTCCTTCCAAACCCTGGGACAAACAGCAACTGAGTCTCCAAAGGGGGCTGGAGGCGCCCACCTAGGAAGTAGGGCAGGCCAGGCCTGAGCCCTGGTGGGAAGGCAGGGGCTGGGTTCTGGTAACCGCAGAACTTCCATGGCCACACAACCATGGAGACACTTCCAGCTTTTTGATCTCTGGATTTTCCCGAGGGTCTGGGTCCTGGGCAGTATAGCCTAAGAGGAATGTGAAGGGCGACCCCGTAGGAACTTTTCCAGGACAAGACCTGCCTGCAGAGCCTATCCATTGGAGTGCTGGACACAGTCCCATGGCAGGCCCCAGCTGTGATTACTGAGCACCCAGGGAGAACAGGTGCCAGCTGTGGCGACTGAGGAATCCCTGTCTCTGCCTCCACTTTGGATCCCCTGTTCTCACCTCTCTTACCCCAGGGGCCTGCTTTGGTGCTGGTGGCCTCTACTTTCTCAGCCTTGCAGCTTTGTTTCCCAGCATCCCTGAAAGGGGAAATAAAACTTCTGTAGTCCCCAAGATCCTGCCCCTTCCCGTAGCTACCCAGTTTCCTCCCTCCATTTCTCACTTCTTAGTTTCCTAGTGAGTGGGCCACACTGCACTATGGAGGCAGGTGGGTGAGTACTAGAATAGGAAGAACTGAGAAAGGAGAGCATGAGGGGATGGCCTCCTCCCCTGCACCTAGGCAGCAGGGCCCTGAAAATAGACGTAGCTTTGGGGGAGAATGAGGAGCTGAGTCCAGGCTCTATGAAATAAGGGGGAAGGGATAGGACCTAGCAAGCGGCCTACCCATACCTTCCTTTCCCTCCTTGGATCCTGCCAACACAGAGAAATGCTTAAGGCTAAATTCTGAGAAAGGGTTTGCAGTGCCTTGGGGCAAAGGTAACTGTCACCCTAAAACAGCTTTTACTGGCTCTGTTCCCAAAGACACATTCAATAATCTTTTCATTCTGATTTCTGAGGCAGAAGTTAGCCACACCCCATAGTGAAGTTGAAATCCCATCTCTAAGGCTGAGCACAAGTCTGCTCTCCATCCATGTATGGTCAGAGAAAGGGGGGTGAGCAGACACAGCAAGGCTCTTTGCTGAGGCCAGTGTCTGGCTGTATGCCCACCACGTCCTCAATAGCCACTCAGCCTTCGGGATCTAAAGAGACAGGACGGCTTGGTTTCCACTCGCAGGGAGCTCTCACTGGGAGGCAGTGGCTGCAGTGCAGTGTGGACTGCCGTCCGGGGCCTCTTCACCAGGGCTAGGGACTGAGGAGCGACGCCTGGAAGTCGACCATCTTCTCTCTCCGTGGCCCCCTCTTGAGGGCCTGCTCTAGGTCTTCAGTTTTTACCATTATAAACTTAAAACAAAAACCACATTTCAGGCCCCAGGACAAAGCATTCTGACTTTGTTTATCTGCCTACTTGCCAAGATCTTTTTTTAAAGTTATTTCCCCTTCTTCCTCCTTCCTCTCACTCTCCTCGTCTGTTTACCGTCTTTACCAGGTCATCCATATGGAATACAGTGCTCTCACTTCCCGCAGCACTGCAGTTTGGGGCCTAATTGATTCTGGTAATTAATTTGTTTTACCTGCTAGATCGGATGAAAATTCTACCCATGTGCCCAAGGATTAGCACTTGGCTCTCTAACGCCTCCTCTAATTATCTAATCGCATGGGTTGTGAGGACTCAGTCTCTGTTAAAACACTTTTACTATTAGCAGGAGTGATTGGAATTGTGATGGCAACTAGATTTCAACAAATTAGAGCTTAAAAATGGGGAGATGGAAGAGAAGTGGCTTCTTTTAATTTCCCTGAGTTTAACACCAATAATTAGAGCAATTTTTGGAGATGCAGGCCAAAGTTACCCTGCTGCGCTGTAGATGATCACCTTAATTTTAGCAAATCGACTCAAGGGAAATGAATGTGACGGATTAGAAAAAGACAAACGGTGGTGGGGTGGGGGGACGGTTGGAAGGGAGCGAAGTGAAAGGAAAGGCTGGAGAAGGGAATGGGAGACAATGATATGAGGGGGGCAGGGTTTAAAGGGGTATTATAGCAGAGACAGTCAGCCCTGTGAGCGGTGCGAGGAGGGGACAATGAACATTTGACAGGAGGTGGAGACTGGCATTAAGAGGCCGCCCTGGGCATATTTACACAGACCATATTACTTGACTAATGCAGGTATCACGTCCCTCACACCACCCTCTATAACTGAGGTGACGAACGTCGTGATCATCGCTTTATTTATCTACCTCAACAATCTCGTCATTCCTCAGCCATCCGTTTAAGCCTGGCAGACATGGGCGCCCTTTCTCCTTACTTTTCCCGTTTCTCCTCCGCTATCATTTTCCCCAAGTTTTAAAGCCCAGACCCCTACCAAAATAAGTACTTTATCCCTGCTGCTTTGGGCCCTTTAAGTGCCTTCTGCTCTCTAAAGAGGAGTTTGTCAGAGGACAGAGACTTTTTTTTTAGCTTGCTTTAAAAACAGCTGGAAGCCAAGCAGCCCCTGCGGTGGAGGGGCCCGCAATGGAGGTCCGCAATCCCGGTAGGAGCAAGAACCTGGTCCACTCCGCTCTCCCCGGCCGGGCCAGTTGAATTCAGCACCGCGGACAGCTCCCCGCCCCGCCCCGGCCCACGGTACCCTCCCCTCCGCTGCTGGCAGCCTTGCCATTGGCTCTCCCGGCTCCCCTCTCCAAGCTGCCAATTCTCCTCCACTTAGACCCAACCTACCCCGGAGATAGTCTTCTCGCCTCTCCTGCGCCCGGGGTAGCCCAGGCCGGGGAGAGAGCCTCGGGGACCCGAGCCTCGCTGGGTGGTGGTCGGCCCTGGACTCTCGCCTCTCTCCAGGCTTGCGGAGACGTTGCCTGCTTCCTACATCTCTTCCTCGGCTCTCGACCCGTGTCAGGCGCTCGGCCCAAGATGAATCTCAACTTCACCTCCCCTCTACACCCGGCATCTTCTCAGAGGCCCACATCCTTCTTCATTGAGGACATCCTGCTGCACAAGCCCAAGCCACTAAGGGAGGTAGCCCCCGACCATTTTGCCAGCTCTCTGGCCTCCCGGGTGCCTCTGCTAGACTATGGCTACCCCCTCATGCCCACACCCACCCTCCTGGCTCCTCACCCCCATCACCCTCTGCATAAGGGAGACCACCACCACCCTTACTTCCTCACCACTTCGGGTAAGTAACCAGGGGCTTCAAGGCATAGGGAGCGAGAAAGCAGGTCCTCCATGCAGGCACTACACCTGTGATGGAGCCTGGACAAGGCCAGAGCTGGTGCAGCCTGGCTGGTCGCCACCTTCCCTGAGTAACAGTAGGAGGTGAGACATGGGATGTGGGTGAGAACACGCAGAGCTCCCTCCAGGCATGCCAACCCATGGGGATAACTCGTGGTCACTGTACTTTTTACAGTGCAGGAAACGTGCCTAACCAAGAGGTGGCTGGAGGTTTTGACAATATTCTTGGCGGGCTGTGCATAGTCTCCTTCCTTGTGGTCCTTCTGGCCCAGCTGTCAGTCCCAATTCTCTGTCTCTGCAGGCTCTCAGGTAGACCCCTGGCCACTCCACCCCACAGAACAATATCAACTTTGCAATTCAGGGAAGCTCAGAGGACTAGGGCGGGTGGGGTGGGGCAGTCTCTCCTCTCAGGGGCTGAGCATTCACCACCCACACTGCGGAGGCTTAGAAGTGAAAGAGAGTTTGGGGTATTCTGAGGACTGAATACCCCAGTCCTCAGAGAGTTTGGGTTGGCCAGAATAAGGGAGAAACGGTTAGAAAAAACAGGGGGAGGGACACGGCTCCTCTTTAACCCCCTTACTCCCAACCTCTAGCCCTTAACTCACAGTCTGAGGCTCGGCTTCCCTCCCTGCCCTGTCTGCTGGTGTCACTGGAGCCTCACACCCAAGTACTTTGCTTTGCCAGATGTAGCAAGGAGTGAGAGTCCAGTCGGTGCAACTAGAGAGATGTCGGGAAACACTCAAATTTACACTGCCTCTCTCTCTGAAAGGTCACGTTCACACTTTCTTCTCCAGCATTTTCATTCCAGCGGGAGCAGAATTCGTTGAGTCCAAGGGCAGAGGGCAGCCAGAAAAACAACCTGGGTACCAGCAAGGGCTGGGGAAGAAAGACAGGAGACGCCTTGTGAAGGGTGCTCACTGGAGCCCACCACGAAAGCCAAAAGTGCTTGTGACGCGGGAAACCGCAGACCTCAGGACACTGGGCTGGAAGGGCGATACAAAGCCTACATTGAAGCCCGAATTTCGGTTTTGGCCTCGGCACTGGCCAGCCTTACCTACGTTCCCCTCGAATAGCAGTGGCTAAAGACACCCCCCCACCACCACCACCACGACGGGGACTTCTTGTTTCTGCTTTTGTTTGGTTTTCCCTGAATTGGCCGGCATTGCTATCTGTGGCAGTTTGCCTGCGTGGTGCCTCTCCAACACAGTAAAGCCTGCGAAGGTGGGGGACGATTTTGCTGCTGTTGTTGTTGAACAGTCTTCCGGATCCTCGATCCTTGGAGGAAAAGCGCTTCAGTCCTGCTTGAGGTCGCTGGGCAAGAAAGAGAAAAGCAGTGAGGAGATTAGCGAGCCGGGTCCCCAGCGTGTCCCACAATCTGATAAGGAACCCAGCTGGGGTGCACTCGCCCCTCTGTCCTCACTCCCAAGACTTCCTGGATGAGAGTTTTGACCTGTTCCCTTGGGCTGCAGGTGGGAAAATGGGGGCGGATCGGGAAACAGAAAGGCGATTTTTAGTGAGTTTGGGAGGCAAGATCTTGTCCGCCATTCTCCTGGCCTCAGAACCCTTGTGTCGCCAGGGGACCAGGGGTCTGGAAGGCTTGTGGGGCAGGGTGGGGGTGCGAGGCGACGGCTCCTGGACAGTGCAACATTGGTGAGAAAACTTCAGGAGGCCGGATGCTGGAAGATGCTTCAAAAGTCTCTCCAGAAAGATATTTTGAAAAGTCCTCCGGGTTTTATAAATTTTTTTGAAAAATTTTAATCTTTATTGCATTTTCCCCATTACCATTTAGTACCCCTATACCCTCCTCCCCCCAGCAATCACCACACTGGTGTCCGTGTCCAGGAGTAAGGACTCCTTTTTGCTCGGTCCCTCCACCCCTAACCTTCATCCCCCACCAGCCTAGCTGTCAGCCTGCTCTCTATCATGAGTCTGTCTCTGTTTTGCTTGTTAGTTCAGTGTGTTCATTAGATTCCATATATGAGTGAAATCATATGGTGTTTGTATTTCTCTGGCTTATTTCATTTAGCAAAATGTTCCCCAGGTCCATCCATACGGTCGCAAAGGGTAAAATTTTCTTCTTCTTTACAGCTGAGTAGAATTCCGTTGTGTAAACGTCCCCAAGTTGTTCTATCCACTCCTGTACTGATGGGCACTTGGGCTGTCCATACCTTGGTGACTGTAAACAACGCTGCAGTGAACAGAGGCGGCTTATGTGCGTTCGAATTAGTGTTTTGGGTTCCTTCAGATGTATTTCCAGAAGCGGGATTGCTGGGTCAAAAGGTAGTTCCATTTTTAATTTTTTGAGGTATCTGCATACTGCTTTCCACAGTGGCTGCACCAGGCTGTATTCCCCCGGAAAAGTGCAAAAGGGTTCGTTTTTCTCCACATCCTCACCAGCTTATATTTTTCTTTTCAGTTCTTCCTACTGTTTTTTTGTTTGCATTTCTAGATGGCTTCCAGCTACAGATCTACACGTTGTATTCTCGCGATCCCCATGTCCTGCGATTCCTGGCAGAAGGGCTCCCCAGAGGCTCTGGGGCAAGGAGGGGCTGGTGGCCAAGGGAGGCTGAGGGGAGCGCGGGGGACAGACGTGGGGAGTCGAGCGGGAGCTGCCGGCACGCGGTGGGCTCTGCCCACACGGCTGCTTTTCTCTCCGCAGGGGTGCCGGTCCCTGCGCTGTTCCCGCACGCCCCGCACGCGGAGCTCCCGGGGAAGCATTGCCGCCGCCGCAAAGCGCGCACCGTGTTCTCCGACTCGCAGCTGTCTGGCCTGGAGAAGAGATTCGAGATCCAGCGCTACCTGTCCACGCCAGAGCGGGTGGAGCTGGCCACGGCCCTCAGCCTGTCCGAGACACAGGTGGGCCGACCCCAGGGAGGCGGGGATCTCTGCTCTGGCTCCTCTCGGCTCAGCTCCCGCCCCGTCCTGCGCCCAGCCAGAGATCTTGAATGACCCTGCTCCCCTTGATTGGAGGTGTCTCCAAAAATCCTTAGCCAAGTGCAGCCACTTCCAACTCATGTCAGACTTACCAAAGCAAAATCTCTCCAGCGGTCTCCCGACGTGGAGGAAAACCCCTCTGGTGATGCGACCCTGGCTCCCCATGGGAGGGCTGCCTTGTCCGCGGTGTCCCCATTTCTCTTCCTCCGGGCAGAGCCTGTGTCAGGCCCAGAGTGAGCGCAGATGGGTTCTTGTCCTGAGAGAAGCCCACGCAAGGAGCTTGTTGTTTTTTTTTAATCTCTCACAGCTGCAAGTTTTCATACCTACATCGTCCCCTCCCCCCAAACACATCCTACTTTAAGCTTCCCCTTATTGTCCTGCCCTGAGTGGAAGACCCGTTTGTCTTCCTCCAGATGCTGTGCCGCCTCCAAAGTCCTTTCTCCACTCCCTCTCTTATCTTCCGTGTACCTGGACACCCACTTGCTGTGAACCCCTTAACCCTGCTGGGCCCCAGTGATCTTCTCTGAGAGAAGCAGCAGGTCTGACCCCCAGCTGCCCTCCAGGAGTCTTGCTGGACAGGTAGTCAGATGCCACAACCCGAGGAGCATAAGGGAGACACCCACGCGGCACTTACTGTTAGTTAATTCTAATGAACAACAGGACCAGTATTTGCTAACCACGTTATTTTGATCCCATCGTTCTGTGGGACGATTGCTTCTGGAGCCCGAGGTTGATGCTCGTCCAACCTAAGACGGTAACGTGTGAGCAGCGCAGGCGTGACTGGACGCAGGGCGAGACTGTCACAACTCGTGAACAGTTCGTCAGTGGATTGCGGTTTACTTTCCTAAAGCCCAGCAGTCGCTCAGATCTTAGTGCCAGTAGCTGGGGTCTGAAGGAATGACCTGTTTTATGTTTTCCTCCCTGGAATCAGGTGAAAACGTGGTTCCAGAACCGGCGGATGAAGCACAAAAAGCAGCTGAGGAAGAGTCAGGAGGAGCCCAAAGCGACGGAAGCGACGGAGAGCCCCGAAGGCAGCCCCCGCGGCCCCGCGGCCGCGCCCGCCGAGGTTCGGCTGGGCCTGCCCGCCGGCCCCTTCGTGCTGGCGGAGCCCGAGGACGAGGTGGACATCGGGGACGAGGGGGAACTCGTCTCGGAGCCGCGAGTGCTCTGAGCGGCCGGCCTGGGGAGGCGGGGAGGAGACCGTGGGGCGCGCGCGGTTCCCTCCGGGACCTGAAGATTCGGGCGGGCTTCGGAGATCCGTTCCTGGAAGACAAACCAAACGCCCCCGGTCTGCCCTCCAAGCCGCGCGAGTCGCCGCGGGGCTGCGTGTGTGTGCCGCCGGGGCTGCACTTCCCCGCGCCAGCAGCGGCTCCAAACGCGACCCGGGCTCTCGGCCTGCCAGTGCGCTGGGGGACGCCGTCGCCGAGATCGCAGATCCCTAGGGCCCCAAACGCTCAGCCACCTGTCCCCAGCTGTGCGGCCCAGGTTCCGCGGCCTCTCCACGGGGACCCTCGGCCCCTCCTCGGACAGACCGGTGGTCTGCAGTAAGGGGTCGGATCTGGGCCTTCGCCCTGCGGGGAGCCAGGCTGAGCCACGATCTGATCCTGAACTCGTCCTCCGCCGACGGACCGGCGCCCTGCTAGCCACTGGCTTCCCGCGCTGGTCCCCAACCCCGTCTCTAACTCAGATACTAAAGCGACTCCCTCCTTCTCAGAGTGGCGCTTCCGTCCCTTCACGCCAGGGTCCCCCTCAGGAAGTGGCGGCCCCCACTCTGCCCCTGGCACCCTTCCCGAGCTCGTGGTCCCCGCCACTGGAGTCCTCAAAATCCCCCTCCCCCGACCGCGGCGCGGCGGGGGGCCGAGCGGCGCCTGCGCGCGGCGAGGAGCTCGGACGGGAAAAGCCCTCCGCGCGCCTTCTGCTTCCCGGCCTTGCTGTGCGCCGGTCCCGCGACCGCCCTGCGTCCCACGGCTTACTGACATTTTGAGTGAGTGTTCCTTGGGTTGTGTATGAAAATGCTCGTTCTCATTGCATTTTAAGGGAATGTGGACTTTCAGCAAGACCGAGGCTAAAGGGGAAGACTCGCTCCCCTCGTGAGAGCACCTGTCTGGGGACTTTCGAGGTGGGGCAGGGGTCGGACGCGCCCTGCACGAGGCCCCTCTCCCTGTGCCCGGGGAGTCCTCTGTTCTGCTCTGGGGTTTGCAGTCTCTTCAGTTAATAAAGGGCTCGCGGGCAAAACTAGGAACAAACACAAGTTTCTGGGAACCGTTTGTTACCGCGTCCGACCTATGCACGCCCCTCCCTCCGCCTCGGGCGGTTTCCTTTCTCCCTGGGACTGGACTTCGCTAACTCTTGACCTTTCGTTAACAGATCGCGTCTTCCCCACCCCGAGTTTTGAGTTTTTAATCGTTCAGTAATAGTCTATGAGTTCCACCTACGTGGAAAAGTTCACGGCAAATAATATTTTGTGACCCCGGAATGCTGAAGAGACACAGCTCTCTTAACATTTGGAGTTTGACGTTATACTAACGAATTACATGATGGCACTGCACGCCCCGCACACTTCTTGGGTGTGTCAGTCGGGGCCGAGGCGACCTCTCAGCTTCTGATCTTCCTCTCACTCTGGTTGTGTGTGAAGGTGAGTGAGCCCAGGAAGGCCGGAAGAGAGTAAGAGGGGCTAGGCGGAATCCTGTCCCGTGGGTTCTAATGATGAATAAAAAAATGAGAGGCCCTTGGGAGATAGGGCGGTTTGGCTCCGGATCCTTGTGATAAAACGAGTATCCCAATAAAGCCCAGGCCAATCCTTTTGCTTGTGGAGGGTATTGCCTTCAATTTGTAAAAACGCAACAACTGTGAAGGGCAATAAAACGCGGCGTGCCTGCATGTAGACAGCAGCTGTGCGAGTTCACGTTACATTTAATCTTTCTGCTGTTGTTGTTCCCTGCTGCTCTGGTAAGAGGATAAATCCTAAAGGCCCTTGTAGACTTAAGTTCTAAGATTCCATGAATGCAGGAGTAGGCTTTTTTTTTTTACAGTAAGTTTGTTCAGGAAAACATTATTTTAAACAAAGAGGAATGTCAGACTGAGACCTTTATCCATTCTGCATCATTTAGGAGGCAAAGCTACTGCTTTGGAAACGTAAGAATTGTATAGCTGTTTGGATTTTCCAAAGTGCTCTTTATCGATCAACAGTCTTGTAAGTCACGGACAACAAGAATTATTTTCCCTTTCATAGCTAAGGAAAGTGAGGCTTGGTAAGATTGTAGGATGTACCCATGAAATCAGGACTAGCTAACAGCCAAAGCAGGACAAATATATATACATACACATACATATATATATATATATATATATATACACACACACACACAGAGTATATACATATTCTGACTCCTTGTTCATTTCTCTGCCCAGCACACTTTTATTTCTAGTAACAATGTATTGACTGGCATTTTTTCTCTGACTTTATAACAATACCTTTGTCGTTTATATAGTTGGTGTAGATGCGTTATTAAAAGCAAATTTAGGCTCAGATTTCTCCTTTCTCTTCTTGTTCAAATAATGACAGCACTGCTTTAAGGCAGGAGTTTTTGACAAATGTTTTACAATAAGACAAAAAAAACTTGATTTTAGGAAAAAAGTGATTAGTGAGTAAGAATGTTCCTGGTAACCTGGAAAGGAAAGTAGATGCTATTACACAAAGGGGAAAAAGAAAAAACTCAAACTTTTCCAATCCCTGGAAGAACAGGAACTAAAAGGAACTTGGGGAGAATTTTTCACGTGAGTAGAAATACTGTGTTTTGGGGGGAAATTAAAAAATTAAATTAGATGGTTAACACATACCCCCCAAATCAGAAATTTATCTTTCTTCTTTCTTCACAAGAAGATGCCAGGGCTTATTTTGGGTCTAAAAGGAGCACATTCATCACATTTCATGACCTTTTGAAGAGGAAGGCAGGCAGGTAGGAAGCTCTGTTAGCATAGGCCCAGCTCTACCTGGTGGGAGGCAGAACGAATCCCAGAGCTCAGGGAATGGCCGCCTGTGTCTTGGTTTAGGGGCACGAAACACAGAAAGATGCTTGTTCTCCCTCCTGGTCCTCCCTTGGTGGCTGCTCCTGGTGAGATGAGGTGGGGAGGGAAGGGCTGCGGCCTGCAGCACTGTTTGCTCCTCAGACAGCGTTCCCTGAGATTGTGGGTGAGCAGTTCAGCAGCAAAGTTCTCTTAATTTTCCTTTTCCCCCTGCCTCACCTCCCTCCCTTCCTTCCTCCCCCCACCCCATACATAGGGGGTTAGTGCTAGTAGTAGTGGATAGACACAATTTAGCCTCAATTTAATGTAACACCATCACACCTTTTGTTTTGGGCCTTCAATACTGATCAAAGCCTCCATAGGCTGAAGACGTGTTTTGTCTGAATTACCCAGCCTTTGGCCTCAACTCACTTTCACTTGGTGGTAGAGATCTGATAAAACCATGCTCATTATGACATCTGAAAGATAGAAATACATAGGTCTGATTCCGAAGGGGCAAAAACATCTAAAAATAGCCAAGGTGGGAAAGCCATCCCAAATGTAATCTCGACTGTGGTAAATAATTTGCTTCACATTAGTTCTTCATGTTGTTTGTGACGGACTTCATTTCAGAGATTTTCAGAGAGGGGCTCTTGATAATACTTCTGCTCACACAACCTAAGAACGTAAGAAATGACCACCACACCGTTCAGCCAAGTATGAAGCTGATAGTGGCACCAAGAAACGATTAGTTGGAATCCGTGACACCACTTCCAAAGCCAGAGAACTGGTTGGTGTGGGCGTATTTGCTAACTAGGGACAGAGATGTGCAGGCAAAGAGCAAACAGAATGCTTTCTGGTGCTAAGAGAATCATGCAATAAACATACTTAATTGAAGCAATGACTCCCTGTTTTTCTTGAATTGGGCTTAATATATCTGCAAAAACAACGAGTTAATTAAAATACTTTGTATTTTGCCCTGGCTGGTGTGGCTCAGTGGATAGAGTGCCAGCCTGCGAACTAAAGGGTCACAGGTTTGATTCCCAGTCAGGGCATATGCCTGGGTTGCTGGCAAGGTCTCCAGTAGGGGGTGTGCAAGAGGCAACCACACACTGATGTTTCTCTCCCTCTCTTTCTCCTTCCCTTCCCCTCTCTAAAAACAAATAAATAAAATCTTGAAAAAAATAATAAGAATACTTTATATTTTATTTGTTATATTCTTGGAATCACATTTTAGAGAGAATGTAAACAAGCTAAAATTCACGCGATGTACAGGAACCTGGAGAGTAAAAGGTGTGGAAAACAACAAATGACGAGTGAGCTTTTTGGCACGGGGAAGCAAGGCTCTGGAGAGGGGTGGGAGGGGAGACTGGCTAGGGCAGTCATATCCGAATGGCTGCATAGCTCTTAAGTGTGTCGAGGGGCACATGTATTTTGCCATGCTAAGAGAGCAGAACCAGAACCAGTGGGTGATTCCAGAGAAGCAGATTTTTGAACAACATTTAAATACCTTTTATAGGTCAAGCACTGTGTTTTCTATCAATAGAACAGGCTGAGTCCACAAAGCTCTAAGCTCCTTTCACTAGGAAAGTTTGAATAGAAGTTGGAAGGCAGACCATTATGGGTGCTCTCTGATGGATTTCTTCCTTTGGGGGAGATCGGGCTGGATATCCTGTGTGGTTCCTTCTAACCTTTAAGATCCTAGTGTTCTATCCTCTTTTTATTGTAAAGGAACTATAAGTGTCAACTCACTAAGAATAAGATTTCAGGGCATATACTCTAATTTAAGTAAATATATCTAAAACAACCAGAAGAGTTCAGAGACACAAGAAAAAGAAGAAAAGTATACTCTTCAGTAAAGAACCCTCAGAAACTTTATTCTAGAAAATGGAAACAGTGGTGCTCCCCTGAGTTCAGAGCTGAGATGTAGTCAGGAAGGGGTTGTGATTGTTAGAAGAGACACCGGATGCACTCTAAACCCTTCACTTCATAGTGAAGAAGTTAAGATGCGGGGGTACTGAACGTCCTGCCAATGTCAAGTAGACAGTGGCAGAACTAAGACTAAAGGTCAGTTTTGATGATCACACCTTATAACTAATTCATGATGCTGCAGTTATTGTCATTGTATTGTGCAGAGGAGAGGATTTTGCACGGCAATTCTGGATGTAGAGTGTGGTCAAGGAGAGGAGCGAATGGGGGTGGGAAATGAGGGATATCTGTAATAGTGCCGAGAATAAAAAATTAGCTGGAAATTATCTGGTAAAATCTTGGATTGGTTTACGGAGACACTTCTGATGAAGAAACTTGAACTGGCTTTCCTAGGAGGTGCCGGGTCCGCAAGCCATGTTTTCATTCAAGTCGAGGTCGAATGACCGCGGCAAGGCTGTTTCGGCAGAAATCTGTATCTTCAGTGGGGTGGGCTAGACAGCCTCTCTAAGCCACTGCAGATCTCTGCATTTTTCTACTCGGAAAACTTTGGCCTGATCTCCTTTACTTACAGATGAGGCAACTGAGACTCAGAGAGGTTGACTTGCCCAGTGTCACACAGCCTCTTAATTGGGCGAGTTACAGAATTAATAGATGCAGAGGTCAGAGAAGTGACCTCCAGTAAATATTCAGGAGTGAGATGGAAATCTGAAACGATCCTCATGTTTTCTCTTCAGTCAGATCCTCTTCATTGTATTTCCCAGTTTTAACTGCTTTCTTCTCTCTTAGAATTCCCGGTGTGCACACCAAATAACCTTTCCTCCATGATGTTATTTATAATTCTGCGAGCCTTTTCTTATTGCTGTCTTATTACTGTCTTTATAATATTGAATAGCCACAGTCAGATTGGGCATCGTCACCACTGGCTTAAAGACTTAAATTCTAATCTTACTTTTACTAAGGATTACTTACAGTCATACCTTGGTACTCGTTGGCCTCAGAAGTCATCAAACCCTGTACTCCATCCCACTTTGATGAGGAAAAAAATATTCCAGCACTTGGCGCTTGCTCAGGACTCACTGCACGTGCTAGAACTTGTGTGAGGCGTGACACTGCCCCGCAAGTGAAAATGCTTCATCTTCGGGTGCTCACCAGTTTCGGCCCTCGTTACAAGTTCAGGAATGAATTCGTGGCCAATACCAAGGTACCACTGTGTATTACTTCTCTTACTTGGCATCTGAAAAACGAGGAGAGTGCCTTATAAGTCAGTAAAGGATGGAGAGGGGTGAGAGATGAGGGACATGAAAGTACCCACTGAGAGATCCTGGATGAAAAGTGCTGGAGGGAGATAATAAATTCAAGATCGAAACATATCACTTCGGTCCTTTACACCATACTTCACAGGACTGTTGGAAAAACATGGTTAACTCTAATGTATCAGTAGCCTTATGCTCCATCACCATTATTACAAGAGGGTTATTATGTGTCTTTCCAAAGATTTTTTTTATAACTTCATCTTACTTTCTCTTTTGTCATTGTCCTACTGTGTGGACTCAGAGAGGACAGGTGGGTCCTTCATGAAATGGGAGTCGGAAAGTTTCACCAAGGATGCTTCATGTAGAGCGAGCGCCCTTTTGCTTCCCAGTGCCTAACGCCCCTCTCCCTGCCGCCCGCACCACCCCCCCACCACATCCTGCACTGCCCAGGGTTTCTGTCATCCCTGACAGACATAATGCTGTGTAGGAAGGGAAGTTAGAATTCCAATCCATGGGAACCTTCTTAAAAGATAAAGAATTGCTTATGTTTCCAGCATAGAGTCTACTAGGAAAATCCAGGATTGAAGCTTTCATCTTAAGCTTTTAAGAATTTTTTTTTTTTTTTAGTTTAAAAAGACACGCTGTATGAATATGCCTCCACAACAAGAATAAGCAAAAGGTTGTTTAAAAATATTGACTAACATAACCTTTGGGGACCATCTGAATACCTGGAGCATCCATTCTCCCCCTCACCTCCATGGTTACACACAATGGGATAATTAAGTACACTTACCAATATTCTAGCCAGAAGTTAAAGAACGGCCAAATAGTCTTTATCCTTCCACAATGCTTGACTTGGGATTGATGGGAAATGAACTGTAGAAAGGAATGGGGATAAGGGACAGAAGGGTGACCCCATATTCTGAGTTTCAAACGGGAATAATTTACAAACTAAGAGCAGAAAACTAATATTTTGTGCTTGCTTTGATCTTTTCCAATCTATTTTTCAGTTCCTAAGCGCTTTATCTTTAATTTTAAAAGATTTGGGTTTTGTCATTTATTTATGCATGTTGTTGAAAGAGTCAAAGATCTATAAGGGGTATTTTAAAAAGGGAGCAGCCCCCTGCCGCCTTCCCCATGCTGTTCACACGGGCAACTAGTTTCCGTAGTGTCTCATTATTTTGTGTCTAGCTAATGCTTCCAAATTATGTCACCGAATTGCTGCTTTCTGGTATTTTTATTTTAGGAATTATCCAGTAGTTCATGTTATAAGAGAGAAAGGCCCAGTTTTCTCTCTCTGCTGCTCCTACCACACGAGTGCACCCCCTCCGTCTCTTTTCTCAGTATCGGCGTTTCCGCTACATCGCTGTTACAACAAGGATGTGCTTCCGCTAAACCGGGCACTCAGTTACGGTTACTTTTCTTGTTCTGCAAGACTCTTTGTTTTTCTCGGAGTTAGTACTTGTCTTGTTTTATTCTTAATTTGTAATGTACCTGTGACTAATCCAACTCCAAGCTTCACACTGTTTGTCTATATCCTCCTCCTAAGATATTCATGTATTCTTAGCATTTCACGTTCCTGAATAAATCTCTCCCAAAGCCTCTGGTCTGTTTCATTCTGGATTCTCTTGTCAATGCATCTCCCTTTCCTCCATACCGGGGAGTCCTTTCATTTATTTATTTATTTGTTTATTTATTTATTTATTTGAGAGAGGGGAAGGGAGGGGAAAAAGGGAGGGACAGAAACATTGATGTATGAGAGATATATCAATCGGTTGCCTCTTGCACACCCCCAACTATGAACCTGGCCCACAACCTCAGCATGTGCTGTGACTGGGAATCGAACTGGCGACCTTTTGGTTCCCAGGCTGGTGCTCAATCTGCTTGAGCCACATCAGCCAGGGCTGGAGTCCTTTCATTTTATTATTGTTTCTTTTATTTTCCTCTTTCTTGGTTTACTCTCTCATTTTGGTGAAGAATGTCTGTGGTTTCCTGATTGCTGTGTGAAAGTCATGTGTTTTGAAATCATCCTTGTGTAAAAATTTCTTTATTCTAGTCTCACAGTTTATTAATATTTGGCTAAGTACAGAATTCTAAGTGGAAAATCTTTTTGAATAAATTTGAAATCGTCATTCAATTTAATATTAGCTTCCAATTGCTGTTTTGAAATCTAAAGCCATTTGATTCTTGATTCTTTGTCTTGTTTTATTTATTTTTGGAGGCTGTAGAATGCTCTATTTGTAGGTCGTATACTGAAATTTTACAATTACGTGCCTTGGTTAGAGGCCTATTTTTTGCTCCCTGTTCTGGTTACTCAATGGGCCCTCATTTTCAGTCTGAAAATTCATCTATTTTAGTTGTGGGAAGCTTTCTCAAATTAATTATTTGATGACTTCTATTTCTCTTTTTCTAGGTTTCTTTATGGAACTCCCATTATTTGGATTTTACCTTCTGGATTTATTCTTTAAATTTATTATCTTTTTACCTTTTGGCTCTGGTTTCTGGGAGAATTCCTCAATGATATCTTCTAAGCTTTGGGTTTTTTAAATTTCTTCTACCATATTTCTAATTCCTGAGATCTCTTTTAATTCCTTTATCCTCCTGCTTTTTCAAAAATCATATTTTCTCCAGCATTTTCAGATGTTCAGGAATCCATGGCTGTCTGCTTGCCTTTCAGCATGAGAAAGGAGAAAGCTGATGGGATGTTATGAACACAGGGTGGGACTTGATGACTGTCAGCTTTCCGGGAGCATGACATGGTCGAGTTCTTTAGTTGGAGAACTACTGGACTCAGGAGTTTTAGGTCTTTTCTTTTAGCCTGTCCAGATTACCCAGAGAAGATGTTCCAAATTCCTGTTTGTAAGACAAAGGCCCAACATTTGGGGGCCACGTGGCAGAAGAGGAGCAGAGGCCTCAGTGTTTAGAACATGCTTATTCACTCTCGGCTCTTCAGTGGTGTGGCTCCCAGCAAAGCCAGCCATGCCTCACTCCAGACACACCCTCCTGCCTGCGCAGAGGGGAGGGCAGTCCTTCCCTGGGCCTGTGCGGGGGCAGGCGTCCTTCACTCAGTCCTCCTCACTGCCCTTCACCCCCCACTTCCGAAGGTAATGGACACCATCAGTTCCTGAGCAGTTGGGGGCCTTCTTCAGTGTAAGTCAGATCGATTCTTGGCTGCCTTCTTTGCTAGGTTAGAAGTTAGTAGTTTTGGAGTCTGCCATTTTTTTTACAACTCATTTATCTGCTTTTCAGTTTTCAAAATTTTGTTACTGTGGTCCATCTTCCTGTTTTTCAGTTTTAATATGTGTATGCCTTTTTTGGAAATAGAATATCACCAAGTATCATTTATCTATTTATTTTATATTGTTCAAGTACAGTTGTCTCTATTTTCCCCCCACCACCCATCCCCACCTCCAACCCTTGCTCCTACCCCCCTTTGGCTTTGTCCATGTGTCCTTTATACATGTTCTTTGATGACCCTTCCCCTTTTTTCTCCCATTATCCCCCTCACCCCTCCTCTCTGGTTACTGTCAGTTTGTTCTTTATTTCAATGTCCCTGGTTATAGTTTGCATGCTTGCTTGTTTTGTTTTATTGTTTTGTTGATTGTCACTTATAGGTGAGATCATTTGTGTATGCCTTAAAAACACCCTTTACTGGGATTTTAGTGGGGGCTTGCCAAGAAAGTGAAATGTGTGTGTGTGTGTGTGCGCGTGTGTGTTCAGCCTACTGTGTTTATCCAGAAGCCTCACATTTTGAATTTCATGTTATTTTGCTCGGGCTTTTACTGAGAGTGAGGGGGTGTTGATCTCTTACCTCAGTGTTTCCTTTATGTAACTGAATTGGTTGAGGTTTGGGAGAATTGCGTCATCGTCGGAACAGATAAAAAAAAGGCTGGCAGCATTGCCAGAGCACAGAATAGCCCTTCCTACCTCCTAGTCAATGATGCCGTGCAAGTGGCTTGGGCTCTATCAGTTTAAGAGTGCTGGAAGTGACAGTTAGTCCCTAAGAATCTTTGTGGAAGGTCCTGAATAATTTCACAGGATATTCTTAAAAATCTCCAGGTGAGAGAATTTATGTTACTTCATTTTCCTTGGTTCAAATTCATTTGAAGCCCAGGTCCCTAAATCTCCGAGTAAGAAACAGAAAGAACACACAGAGAGAGCAAGACAGAAGTGCAGGAGCACAAACACACACGGCCACACGGGCACACGCACGAGCTCCTGAAGAGAATGCGGCAGACAGGACAGGGAGAAGTAGAAAGTGATCAGCGAGGACATTAAGTGTTTTGTGGAGCACGGACGCGCCTGCATTTTGCCCTGATAACAGGGCCATCAGCTCATTTCCAGAGGGCGGCTGTCTTCTTCAGCCCCGTCCTCAGATCAAAGACATACTGGCCGCTTGCATTTTCCAATCCGAATGGGAATGCTAATTTATACTCCTTAATGTGTGATGGTAAGAGACTCCTTCAATTAACTGAATTCTATAGCCAGCAAAATAAAAGGTATACAAAGAGGCGCAGGCTGAAAGAGCCAAAATTCTCATTAAATCAAAAGGTCCAGTATTCATTACCTCGTGCATCTGAGGCTAAACCCCAAATACAGGGATCATCAAAGGAGGCTTAATGGGTTAAATTGAGAATATAATCTAATTAAAACATTAGACATGGCTAAATTGTTCTTTGATATTCATCTAAAGGTTTCATTAAAAATAGGTACTTGAGGCTTGTATGATAGGGGACTGTCAATTTTATGTAGAGACAACAAATTTAGGGGCTTCACCAACACCGCGTCAAACGCTCCCATTGCGTGGAGGCAGCCGAGGGCCTGCTAGGAGACATCAGACCCTCTGGGGTGCAGGCTGTGGGGGGCAAGGCCAACTGGCGGCATGATGGTGGCTTCGGAAGGGGTCTGCGTGGGAAAGAAGGCAGCAGGGTCGGTTTGGGGGACAAATTGGCCGTAGAGGAGGAATGGGTACATTAGTGCCCCAAGCTATTTAGCGTGGAGACCTACATTGCTTTTGTTCACTGGATATTCATTCTGTTCTCTTCTTCCTTGTCCCGTGCACTCTTTGGATTTTAAATGTCTGAAGGTTGTTTCCTCCACTGTCAAATTGCACCACGAGGGTATCTACTATTTAAATATCTCTTGCAAAAGCCTGGGACCCTAGTGACAGAGGGCACCCTGGGAGGCCCGTTCAGCAGCCCCCCCCCATGTCAGGCAGCCTCTCTCTGAGCTGTCAGCTCAGTGAAGGGCATTTATGGAATCTCCTCAGATGTTTCCAAGGCTTCACTAAATAGACAGGGTCTGGCGCAAATAATGCCCCTTTTTATTACCAAATCTTTTATTACAAAATCATAAGCATGTAACTCTGTAACAACAATATCACACTGAAGCACATATGACATTTTAGGTGAAATGTTCAAATTAAGACTATACATTATCACACCCATATTATTACCCTACCAACCACACTCAAGCAGGTGCTACTTCTGCTGGGCCCTGTATTTGCCCGAAATGCTCATATCATTGTAATCCTCTCAACCTGTTAGACTATTTAATAGCAGAAGACCATTTATGCAGCTTATTGAAAATTAATTACTTACATGGCAAGGGGAAATGAAAGGGCAGTGGAGAGGCAGCAAGGGAGATAAACCCTGCCCGCCAAATTCTTGCTTCCTCTCCTCATAATACCCAAAGAGCCCCTGTATTGAGAAGTGGAGAGAGCTGAAAAGTCTGTTCACTTTGCATCTTGTGATGTGATTTTTTCGTTACATTTTGGGGAAGCCCCAACTTTCCACTTGTTTCACTAAGTCCAAATCAAGTAACCAAACATGAAGAACAGGAATCTTCAAGACCAGGGAATAAAATTTTTAAATGAATGAAAAATCCGCCATCTAAAACTTCTTGCTTTTCATTGACCAATTGTTTGCTTAGGAAACGCTGTTTTCTCAGTACCTTCGTGCGGAAGCTGTGTGGCTCTGCTTAGTGAAGTCAGGCGGAGAGAAGAGACAAGTCCTGGACTCAGTCTGGAAGCAACGGAGTGAGAGGACAGGGCTGAGTCTCAGGGCTTTAGCTCCTCGGAGAGCCCACTTCAACAGACTGACAAAGGTGGAATAAATGTCTAAATGAACACTTTATTAGGATACATGTTTCTTCTTTATTTTTCCTTGATAGTATACAATTTTGCCTGGCAATATAGACAACTTATAATCAGGGACAGAGGGGGAAGGACACACTATGGATAAACAAAACCCACAACATTGAAAGAATTTCACTTTGTGCTACTGTTTATTTATTTATCAAACGGATTTTGGCTTATAGAAAAGTCAAGTGGGCAGTACAGAAAGTTCCCATGTGATCCCTCACGACCTACTAGCTTCCCACATCATTAGCATTAGTGTGGTGCATCTGGGACGACCGACAAAAAGTATCATTAACTATTGCTAAATTCTACAGTTCACATTTGGGTTCGCTTTCTTGTGTGGCAGATTCTACAGGTTTTGAGACACGTATTGTGTACGATGGTGTACACCCAATGATACAGAATAGTTTCCCTGCCCTAAGTGACTCCTTTGTTCCAACTGTTCGTCCCACCCGCCCTCCCACTGAACCCCTGGCAACCACCGATCTCTTCACTGTATGTGCTACTGTTTCAAATCTTTTCCTCACTGGGAAAACAACTGAAGAGGCAAACCCAGTGTTCCTGTGTGTTTTTTTTTTTTGTCTCTCTTCTTACCAATTAGGAATAGGAGTTATGAAAACACACTTAGCATTAGGGAGAAGTCCGCAATGCTATGAATGCTCGAGAGCTGGCTGGGATACAGAGCATTCAAGATTCTTACTCTAACAGGCAAAGGGAATCTTTAAAAAAGGTATATTTAGGACAGCAGCTTTGATTTTTCCTTAAGAACTTTATATTTTCCAATGCTACTTCTAATATAATGATAATACATGTTTTAAAGCACATCTTGGAGAGAATTAGCTAAACTTGCCCTGATATCTGCAGACTAGCCTTGTAATTGAATTCATTTTCTGCTCTTTTTCAGTAAGTAATTAAAAAGAACCCCTCTTGAATTTATCTAGTCTGCTATTGTAGACCATTTGCCATCGACTCAAAGTTCTCAATTAGGTCTAGTGTTGTCATAATTACTCAGTGTGTTCTCAAACAACTCCCAGATAATAAGCGTTGGGATGAAGAGTTATTTTCTCACTGTAGACTAGACCGTGCGTGCTCATGCTCGCTGTGATGTTTTGACAATGATTCATTAACCAATAATAAGGCCCCAATTACAGGCATTAGGCACTGAGGCCTTAGCTAGGCTCACCTGCTATTTGTTCCTCAACATTGTCTTGTCTTGAGTTTCTAGATAACTCCCAAGAAACTACTTTCTGTACAAAATGATAGCATGAAGACAGCTGCCATTAAATTCAGCTACTTTTAAAAACGCTCCAAGAGGATGTCTCGTTGGAACCTCAAGATGAAACCACCATAAAGAAGGAGGCCATAATAAGAGATAATGTGTGGTTTAAAGGCCCCTTGTTTACCCCCGTTCTCGGCGCCCGGGCAGATTAGGCCCTGAGTCTCTCGGTGGCACATGTAACACGTGTACCAGGAGGGCCTGGTAAAAATGCAGGCCCTCCGTCATCATGGCATACATGCTTAAAGTCCCTTGTTTTCTTGTAGGTGGATTCTTTTTACTTCTTAAATATCTGAAATGAACAACTATAAAAACAATCACTGATCCGTATGAGTCTGTAAAAGGTTAATATTGTCATGAGTACAATTTACTTTAAAGGAGCAGGAGAACATCGTTTGCCACTCACTGTCTTTGCAGAGTCTGTTCCCTGTCCGGGTGTCACAGTGGCTTAGTGACAGTCTGCTGAGTCTTACGAGGGTCCCTTGGGGCCAGATGAAGGCCTGTTGTGATCCGTTTTTCATTTTGACCCCAAGTGTTCAACGAATAGGCCCTGTTTCTTTAGCCAAAGTCATTTTAGGTGCCGTTTGGCACTATAAATATTTCTGTACAGAGAATTTTGATGCCTTATAGTCCCATAGGCCTACAGGCAAGACAGAGACTTGCCTTGGGAATAAAGACCCTGTGAAATGTTGTATGACGATCGACTGAATTTTTTAACTAGCTTTCACTGAGTATGCATTCTTGATAGTATGTGTGAAAATACCTGAAGGAGTTACAATGCTTATGCTAACAGAGAAATGGTTGGGGGGTGATTTTTAAATGTTCTAGAGAGGAAATAGCGTCCCTTTTATTGGTCAGCTTCTGAGTTGCTTCATACACGTCTCCTACAGCATTATCAGTGTAGTAATGAAGTTGCCGGGTTGTACATGTTAAAAATTTGATGAGGTACACAGGAATGCCTACTTCGGAATATGGAACTGCATTATGGAAGTTCAGGTCTAAAACTGAAATCCGTATCAACTACATGCTCCTTGCCCACCCAGTAAAACAAGAACTGCCTCTTCCCATACGGAAGTATCCAGCAGGGCTGCCCTAGGTGTTGAAAGACCGGAGTTCAGACCTGGCTGTTCAGCCGGCTGCTCAGCAGGGCTGCGCACTTCCGAGTCCTGTTCCCTTTCCTCATCTCCGTTTCCTCTCCTGGACAACTGGCGGCTGAACAAGAGAAGCCTATTCCAAGCTCTAAGTTATTTTAAGACATTCTAGTGGGAATGAAATATTTATAAAAATTTACCCCGTCCCGTTAACATGGAAACATGGAAGTGTCTCTGAGCACTATTTTATCTTCCAGAGTAAGTTTAAATTTAAAGCCATTAAAAATCATTTCATGTCATATTTCTGAGAAAAGCCTTGACCATGTATGCTGATGCTTCCTCTTCTCTTACAAATCTATTTCAGGACCCACTCGAGCTGTGATTTTTCTAAACTAGCTCCTCATGTATGATAGGATTTTCCAAATACCACAGAAACATGGTTCGTCAGCTTACTCTTTGTCATCAGGTACTTGTTATCTTCCCAGACAGGTGATTCCAACTGCTTCCAGTTTTAAGAGAAAGTTAAGTAAGGGCAGCTCTTATACCTCATCATGGCTTATGTAAAATGCATACCACGTAGGAGTAGGTCTCCAAAGCTAGTCCTTATGCTGCCTCCGTAGATAGATCTGTCTTCAATCATTATTAAAATTGTCTGTTTCTGGATAAGGCATCTAAGGATGTGATGCCCATCTAACACAGGCAAGTAGAGCATTAAATCATCTAGGTTCATTTTGAGACCTGGGAATTTTATAATGTTCATTCAGTTTCAAAATATTTTAAAAAGTAAAACTAATTATTAATACTGACATCCATAGTAAACTATGGAATGATTTTATGTTACCTAATATTATGTCTTTGTGTGAAAGCACACATTTGATAATATTTTAAGATATTTGTGATGGCAAGATCCCAGCAAATTTATATACTTGAAGTAACTTTTTTAAAATCATTTTTTATTTTTCAATTATAGTTGATATACAATATTATATTGGTTTCAGGTGTACTCCCCAGGGATTAGACATTAAATAATTTACTAAGTGATCACCTTGACAAATCTTGTACCCATTTGACACTGTACACAGTTATTATAATATCATTGACTGTATCCCTTATGCTGTACTTTATATCCCCATGACTATTTTGTAACCATTTCAACAAACTTGTACTTCTCCATCCCATCACCTTTGTCACCCATCCCCAAACACCCCTCCCATCTAGCAACTGACAAAACATTCTCTGCATCTGTTAGTCCGTTTCTGTTCTGCTTGTTTGTTTATTTTGCTTTTTAGATCAGTTGTTGATAGATAGGTATTCATTCCCATTTTATTGTTCATATTTTTTATCTTTGTTTTCTCCTTGTTAGACCCTTTAACATTTCATGTAATACTGGTTTGGTGATGATGAACTCCTTTAGCTTTTTCTTGTCTGAGAAGCTCTTTATCTATCCCTTTATTCTAAATGATAGCCTTATTGTGTAAAGTAATCTCAGTTGTAGGTTCTTACTTTTCATCACTTTAAATATTTCTTGCCAATCTTTTGGGACCTGCAAAGTTTCTGTTGAGAAGTCAGCTGACAGTTTATGGGAGCTCCCATGTAGGTAACTGCTTTTCTCTTGCTGCTTTTAAGATTCTCTCTTCATCTTTAAGCTTTTGCATTTAAATGATGATGTGTCTCGGTGCGGGCCTCGTTGGACTCATCTTGTTCGGGACTCTCCGTGTTTTCTGGACTTGTATGTCTATTTGCTTCACCAGGTTAGGGAATTTTTCTGTTACTGTTTTTTCAAATGAGTTTTCAATTTTTTGCTCATTTTCTTCTTTTCTCCTTCTGGCACCCCAATGATACAACTGTTGATATGATTGAAGTTGTCCTAGAGGCTCCTTTTTGGAGTATACACACACACACACACACACACACACATATATTATACACACACATATAATGAAAACTTATTATATACTGATATGCAAATATAATGTATTTATATATACATATTAATGTTTAAACATATATATTAAATATATATTTTATATATGTAGTCTGTTCTGATTGGGTGTTTTCTTTGATTCTCACCTTCATCTACTTTATTGTGGATACCCTGTAAACTATTCTTAATTTCGACCAGTGTGTCCTTTATTTCTGACTGGTTCTTTTTATGGTTTCTATGCCATTTTTAATGTTGTTGAAGTTGTCACTAATTTCCCTGAAGTTGTCACTAAATTCCTTGAGCATCCTTATAACCATTGTTTTGAACTCTGTATCTGGCAGTTTACTTGCCTGCATTTCATTTAGTTCTTTTTCTGGAGATTTTTCCTGTTACTTCATCTGGGGCCTGTTTCTTCATCTCTGCATTTTGTCCACTTGCCTGTATCTGTTTCTGTGTGTTAGGTGGAGCTGCCATGTCTCCTGGATTTGCTGGCGTGACTTATGCAGTAGGTGTCCTGTGGGTGCAGTGCTCTGTGGGTGCAGCGGTGCAGCCTCCCTAGTCACCCAAGCTGGGTGCTCCGGGTGCACCCCTGTTCAGGCTGTAGACTCTGTCCTGTTGTAGTTCAGTCTTGATTGCTGTTGGTGTTACTGGGAGGGACTGACCCAGGCCGATCGGCTGCGAGGACCAGCTGCAACTCCATGGAGGGGCTGCTGTGCAGGAGTGGACCCTATGGTGCAGACTTGCTTCAGTGGGGCTCCGGTACGCACTGAGTCCCCCACTTGAGTATGTTGCTTGTGGAGGGAGGTGGTAAGGTTAAAATCCACAAGGTCTGAAGCCATCCATTGGGTGCACTGGCTCTGGGGCCTCCCGGGAGATGCAAGGTCAGCCATTGTCTGTGCCCTGCCTGGGGCCACCAGCACGAGCTACCAGGTGATCTGCAGATGGTGCTACTTGTACGGGGCTTGAAGGTGCCCCAGTGAGGTCAAGCTGCAAACCAAAGCTTGCTGCTGTTAGTGCCAGGCCTGGGGCCACTTAGCAAGAGGTTTGGGGCATACTGAGGCCAGATGTTGCTTGTTTGCGAGTTGTTGTTGTTGTTTTTT
>PVKM010006467.1:0-44158 GCA_004027735.1 Carollia perspicillata | reverse complement strand
AAAAAAATGGATCTGCCTTGTGATCCAGCAATTCCATGTCTGGGACTATATCAAAAGGAACTCAAAACACTAATTCGAAAGAACATAAGCACTCCTATGTAAATTGCAATGCTATTTACAATCGCCAAGGTATGGAAACAGCCCAAGTCTCCATCAGTAAGGGAGTAGATAAAACATCTGTGGGACATTTGTACAATGGACTACTACTCAGCTGTAAAAAAAAAAATTACCCTTTCAACAGTATGAATGGATGTGGAGAACATTATGCTAAGTAAAATAAGCCAGTCCGAGAAATAAAGTACCATATGATTTCACTCATATGCAGAATCTAATGAACAAATTGCTTAACTAACAAGCAAAATAGAGACAGACTCAGAGAGAACAGGATGACAGCTAAGGTGGGGAGGGGAGGGAGTGGAGGGATTGAGCAAAAAGGAAAAAACATCTCATGCACATGGAAAACAGTGTGGTGACTGCTGGGGAGCGGTGTAAGGGGACAAAATGGTAATGAAAAAAAATCCAACAAAAATTTCAAAAAAGCTTACAGTCTTTGAACAAAAATAAGATGTACACAAGTAACTGTGATGTGAGCTATTATATCAGGAAGTGTTAAATAAGAGGTATTTTGGAGTTGAAAGGAGGTCATCACATCTTAACCTTGCAGTGTGTTTGTAAATGTTGCCTATGTTTATATGTCTGTTATGTGTACATCTGTGAGGTGTGTATGTATTCATACATATATAATTGTTTGTATAATGTGTGTGCATATAGAGTGTGTTTATTCACAGCCACTCCTCTGGACCAATTTGGTTGCTTCCAGGAACTGTCCCTCCCTGTACCAAAAATCTAAGGGTGCTTAAATTCCCCTTATATAATTTATTCCCATCCCTAGTATTCTTTAAGTCATCTCTAGATTACTTATAAAACCTAATGCAATGTAAATGACATGTAAATAATTGTTATACTATAATATTTACAGAAAGAGAAAAATAAGGTCGTACATATTCAGTATAGACACAATCATCATAGACCTAACTAGATAGTACCCATCAGTAACAATGTAACTTTTCCTTAGAATGTGTTTCATCCATAGTAATTGAATCTGTGGAGAGCTGACTTACATATATATACTCAGCCATATTACATATACATATGCATGTAATGCATATAATATATGTATGTGTTATACACATCATACATCATATAACATGAGTGTATATATTATATATGTATATGTGTACTTCGGAGGTAATACTTTTGTTGTTTTTTTTTTTTTGCTTTGTTACTATCTTTTAAAAAGGCCTCTTCAGATAAGGTATTGTTAGGAGAAGTGACTGACTTAAGAGACTTGCCAGGCCAATCAATACCCTTTATCCAAAGCTTCATTGCTAGGCCCTACATGCGGAATTGATGACTTTCTCTCTTCTCTTTATATACCATGAGCATGAACATGGGGACAGCGCTCCAGGATGGCAAGTGTTTCTTGTTGTCCTGTAAAGCTGTAAACTTTCTATCTCCAGTGCCTCAAACCTAGGACATAATCAGAAGTACTCACTGAAGGAATACCTTGGGCAGTCCAGGTAAGCGGCACCCCTCTAATCATTCGGAAGTCACTTTGAACACTGTAACAAATGCCCAAAATAACATGGACATAAGCAAAATAGAAGTTGATTGTTCTTTCACAAAACAATGTTATAACAGTGTAAGGTCTACTTTTGTCCTTTCATGGTGTCAGGGACCTAAGGTTCTTTCATCTTACTGTGTCACTATCCACATGGTTTGCCCTTATTTGCAGCAATTAATTCACTACCTTACCTGAAATCCTGCCAGCAGGAAGAAGGGAAGGGAGCGTGAGGGCTTTCACTTTGAGAATGTGTCTCGGATGTTGCACAATTTCCACTCAGATCCCATTGGTCACAATTTCTCCTGGGGCTGCAGCTCACGGAAAGCGTGGTGAGAAAATGGAGGCATCCCTGGGCAGCCATCTGCCTCAGATAATCAGATCCAGTTGGCCATTTCTGTTATAAACTTAGCACATGGTATGAGCATGATGTTTACTTCAGTGTAATTCCACTCCATGTCATATTTTCATTATGGAAGCTGGCACCTCCTATTTTGGAGTGGGTGAGATGAAGACCTCAATGCATTCTCTGGTAGTTTTTGCTAGCGGAAGGAAGCGCTCTCTGATGTGCACTGGATTATCAAAATTGTTTGTGGTTATTACAGGAACTAACATCGTTTTAGAATTTCCACATGTCTTTTCCAAGAAAACAGCTCTTCCCGTGATGGATTGACCCTCACCCCTCCCACTCAGGGCTCGTATCCAAACAGAATAGATCACTTGTTTTCTTTACTAAGAGCTCCAGACTGTTGTTGATTCACTGCTCCAATAGGAACAGAGCCAGGTTGCTGAGGCCTGTTGGAGGCAAAGTTACATTGTTTTTTGAAAACAGACATCAGGAATCTCTTTTGTATCCCTTCTCCTTTGTTTTAGTATTCTTACAACACTTGATGAGTTAGAAAATATATTAGCCTCATTTTCACATGAGGAGAAACATCACAAGATAGTACAAATTGCCAAACACCATAGAGGAGATTTCTAACAGAACTAGATGTTTCTTAGGCACCTGGATGAAATTGCATTCCTTTCTCTATCTGTCATATTTATTTAAATGTCAAAAAGTTGAGGGCGATTTCAGCCACATCTGGATTTTGTCAGACGTATGACACGACTGGGCTGATTTGGCGCTATTTTGTGGTCGTTTCATGTAATAGGGAACAGCACTGAATTTCCCTTCTGGTGGTTCTGGGATCCAACCCTCCATTGCAGTAAGTTCCCTTAGCAGGCAGTGACACTGTGGGCGACGAGCTCTGACTGAACCCCATGTACCTTTTCTGTAGATGACGACTTTATTCTCACAGGTAAGAGTGGATGCTGATCTCTAATGTGAGATGACAGGGTTAGTTATTTCCCCCACCCCACATAATGTAATACGTGTCACCTTCTTAACAATGACATATACTTTACACTCCAGTTCTCTGAAGGATAAACATGGGGTTGTAGATTCAACTTCTACTGCAACTCATTTGTGAAGGAAAAATGGAATGTCTTTATTTAGTCTGTGATAAATCTTGTTTTTCACGTTCACTATCAAGTTTTCACTTGGTAATTATCTGGGGAAAAATAAGTTTTTGTCCTATTTAGTTTGTATTTTAGTTTAATCACGTAATGGATAGTGTACAGACTTGCTTAGATAAAACTGTGCTGGTGCCTGGCCAGCCTTTCCCTTTGCTTCTTTTACATCCTAAGGTGGCATCTAGCACTGTGAGGACTTACATAATTTTGGTGAGAAGATTACTCCTTGATCTTTTGCTGGACCTTTGGTGGGCACTGGCCGATACCTCCCAGATTCACCTTGCTTTTCATTAGATTCAGATTTCTAAGTTCCTTTCTATGGCTGTCTTTGAGCCCAATGGCCCAGTGGTGTTGCCTGCATGCGCTGCGGTAGGGGCACACCGCAACTCTGTGTGGCCTGACTGTGGACCATGGAAATGAGAAGGTCTCAAGGGACCTAAACCTCAAGGATTTTATTGCCTGGCCACTCGCCTGTCTGTGGAAGCAGGAGAACAAGAGATGTAGACTTCTTTCTGCCATGAGCATTAGAGGCTACCATAGTGGACAGGGATGTCCCATTTACACTATGGGAGATGAACTGTTGATGTAGCGAAGGGGGAGGCAAATATTTGGGAAATTCTTTCTCAAGATGCTTAATTTTATTTGAGCCACTCACTAACTTTCTTTCTTTTTTACTAATTTTCTGTAACAAATTCTAATGGCTATATGTTGAGGACTCTAGCAAATGTAGCAGCATCAGAAAAACAAAAAAGAAATACAGATAAAATTATATATCTGTCTACATCTATCTGTCTATCTATCTATCTATCTATCATCTATCTATCTATTCATCTATCTATCTAATTTTTGACCCTTCTAAAGCATTTTTTGCAATGAGACTCCTCTGAGATTCCAGTGCCCGGTCCATTCAGCCAACAGACATACCTAATTTCCTGGTCTGCTTTACTATTTGATAAATGAGTTATTACTCTGCCAACATTACAGCTATTGTAAGTTAAAAATAAGTTTAAAAAGTAGGTTTACAGTTGTTTGTATGGAAAATAATACAATAACTAATAATAATGCAAGAATAACATAGTAACAACTGTACACCTAGTTTTGTCAACTCCTGTGTATTTGGTCCACTCTTTCTCCAGCTATCTTCCCATCCTTCCTCATACTCCTTGAGAAGAAGGCAGAGCGACCTTTTTTTTGTTGGTGTTTTCATATATCCAGTAATGGGTAGAGAGAGAAAGCAGTGAGAGTTTTTTTCTGTTCAGATGTTAAATATGCTCACTAAGATAGGCACCTTAGAAACCAATGACAAAAACCAGATTCGCCTCTGGCCAAAGCGATAGCAGCACACCAGCCTGAGCTACAGTGCACAGAAGACAGACCCTGTAGTCAACCAATTTCAGAAGATTCTGCTTGTTAGGTTTTTCTCTTGGAGACATATAGTAAAAAATTGGGATGTTATAGAATCTTGCAGTTAAGAAACACAATCTGGCTCAATATACTATTGTCCAAGGTTATTAGACAGGAGAAACACTGTACTTTAATTTTTCTGTGAGACACTTCATGGCATCATGCAAACAATGTTACACTATGGAACACATTTCAGGAAACGCTGATTTAAGTGCCAATAACCTCGAGAAATAATTTCTGCAAAGATGGGAAATATTTTGATGTTTGACAAATAACCATTTTCTATCAGGAATGTTCCCTGATGATTGAGTGTGTAGTGTCAGGCGGATGCGTATAGACCTCACAAATCATGCCACTTTTCCAACAGAAGAAATGTTTACTCAGATATTCTGTTGTTTATTCTGATGTTATATCATTTCAAGTTACTCCACAGCCAACAGCTATAAATGTCATTTACATTTCTCTTTCAACTGTAAATTCTGCAGCCTCTCAGCCTTCTTAGTCAGACCTGTCTGGCTATTTACACTTGAGGAACATAACAGTATCTTCCAGCTGTCTGCTGACCTACTATTTTTAAGTCTCATTTAATTATTTTTAACAGCTTTTTAAAAAATCCTCACCTAAGGATATGTTTATTGATTTTGGAGAGAGGGAGAAAGAGGAGTGGGAGGGGAGAGTGAGACAGTGAAACATCAATGTGAGAGAAATATCTATCAGCTGCCTCTGGCACGTGCCCTGACTGGGGATTGAATCCGCAAGCTAAGTATGTGCCCGGACCGGGAACCGAACCTGCAACCTTTTGGTGCATGGGATGAGGCTCCAACCCACCTAGCCAGATTGTAACAGATTGTTTCGAAGGTCACTTTAAGAGAATACCTTATTTTTTTCCACACCATGAACAACTTCTGCAGCTTTTTGTATGTTATTGAAGCCAAATTGGAGAAGCCCGTTAAGAAATCTACAAGCATTCGTCTTCTAAAAATATATATAAATCATATTGAAATTTGTTTACATTTTTAATGTTAGTAGCTTTGCAATTGTTTTCTATATCAAGAATTGTTCACAGTTCACCCTGGCTGGTGTGGCTCAGTGGATTGAGCGTGGGCCTACGAACAAAAGGGTCGCCAGTTTGGTTCCCAGTCAGGGCACATTCCTGGGTTGCGGGCCAGGTCCCCAGTGTGGGGTGTGTGAGAGGCAACCACACATTGATGTTCCTTTCCCTATCTTTCTCCCTCCCTTCCCCTCTCTCTGAAAATAAATAATAAAAAAATCCTTAAAGAGAAAAAGAATTGCTCACAATTCTGCTTTTCCCTCCTACAATTGATGCTTGCGTATTTTACTAATCCTTGCCTTGATTTCATGGCAGACTGTCGGAATTAGCAAATTTTGAGTTTGGGAACCTTCAGAGGCTTTTTACAAGATGTGTTGAGTTTAGCCTTTAGCAAAACTGCACTAGACCTTCATCAGCATATGTCTTTGTCGTAGAGAGCAGACGAGAGCTAGCAGAGCAGCTTGAATCCCAGTCTTTCTCCCTAAAAGCAGCAAATAATGGATATTAAATACTTAATTAGGTAGGGAACATTCCAGATTGGAAGGGATTCAACCACAACTCTGACAGAGCATCTCCAAGGGAAAAACACTATTAGATGATCCTTCTGTGGGTTATGCAGAGAAACTATTTTAATCCATGAAACATCTTCCAAGCATCTAAGACATAAGTGAATATGCTGAAGAAATTAATGCTCTTCATATCAGCTAAAATCATGAATGGATGTGAGAGAATTTCCTTTTCGTCAAAAATAGATAAAGGAACTTTGGGTACAATGGGAGTCACTGGAATAGCAGAAGTGAAATTGCTTTACGAAGACGGAAAACCTCATTTCCACGCTAGCTTGAGCTCTTGTTAGCTGAGTCACCTTAGACAAACCACCACTGCCCACGCCCGAGTTTCCTCAAGTTTAAAAGGGGTAAAGTAATCTCAAAAACAAACAACTTTTTACTGTGTTTGGATTTCAAGATTTAAAAAACCTCACACACATTTCTGCAGACTTCCTGTTCTATTCTCAGTGTTCCCTGTGGGTTGGCCCAGAGCAGTATGTTGGGCCACCTGGATTTATAATTTTATGATTTATTGCATATACCCGTTTAAAGCAAAATCCACGGAAGAAACAACAGATAAAAATGGAATTCAAAAAGCTTCACTGAACACAGTTTCAAATTAATCCTTTTATACGTAGTTCAAACTCTTTGTCTCATTGTTTATGGCACAACTTTGTATTAACCCTTTCCCAAACAGAAAGCATGGTTCTATTTCTAATTACTTCTTAGTTGGTGGCCATGGATGTTTTTATCATTATAATGTTGATATTTAAGGTCGACCTCCACAAGCAGATCAACCGACAGGAGTCTGCGCCTCATCTCAGCCCTTCTCCAAATCCTAACTCAGCTGGGTTAAAGGCCACTGCTCTCGGGTCACATTTCTTCTGCAGTTGAACCATACAAAATGTCTTCATTCTGGGTCTTTTCAATCTCTTTCTGAAAGGCTGCACCTCTTTGTATAGTTGCTCCTGAGTTTCCCAACATAACTCATTTTACTTCTAATAACCATGACATTTCTTCTCTCCCTTAACGATAGAGTCTTCTGAATTCCTCCTTTTTTCAAAACTCCCAGCTTGACATTTTCCTGGGCTTTTGAATATAGTTGGCCCTCCGAAGGATTGAATGGATGAATGTCAGATGAAAGTTACTGGTATTTTGGAAAAGGCATGAAGTATTTGTAAAAGCAGAGTAAATATAATGGCATCATGAAGTCAGGATGCCTTGAGAAAGACACACAAAGTACAGGACACGTAGAAACTCTGGAAACACAAGTGAACATATAGTATCATCAAAGGCACCTTCAATCTGTAGAAAAAAAAATCAATATCAGTGTTCCCAGGTTTAATGGACCCTCGGTATAGGAGGTTCTGTGCTTTAAAGTGTTAGTTAACTTGTTAATAGAATGTTTCTCTGAATTAATCATCCAGGTTGAGCTGCCTGTAGGAGAAAATAAAACAATCACGTCTTAATCTACAGATGTGTTTCTCTCTTAATATAAGGCAAGACTAGAGATGTACATTCCAGGGAGGGGATGTTGTCTCTACAACATTTTCAGAGGTAGATTTCCATCTTTCTGTACCATTCTAGTACATGCTTTCAATGGCAGACAAGTAGGAAGACAGCCACTCGTCAGCTGAATCTGCATTTTCACCAGCGCTAGATAATGGCAAGTATTTAATTTTGAAATCTGATTGGTGGAATACTACCTTGCTTTAATCGTCATTTCTCTCATTACTAATGACACTAGATCAACTTTACTTTTACTTTAAGCATTTTAAGTAAACTATACATGATCATAAAGAACTATGTAAGGTGTGTTACGCATATCCTCACGTGCAATCTTAAGGAAATCTATCACTGTCTTTCCACATTATTTTTCCTCTTTGAGAGCAACCACTTCCAACCCTTTTGTCTGTTGATTTTGGTACTTACCTTTATGTGCCAAAATAACATGTTTGAATGAACTTCTTACCTTAATGAGAATTTAGCTTTTCTCCACATCTTCACTTGTATGGCATACTTACATCCTTCATAGTTTTTCATTCTTCCAATATCATAATTTTGAATAGATCAGTAGTCAGTGCTTGCATTTTTATTGCTGTGTAAACACTATTTAAAAGTGAGTAATGTAGTATTATGAATTTTTCCTTTACACTTTCCCTTGCTACCCAAGGTTAAATATTGACTTCTTTTTCCACTGATTTTAAATTTTCATTTTTATGATTAATTCAGCCCAAACTCTCCAAAAGCTGTCTAGACAGCAAGACTTTTGGATGCACCAGGGACTTTATTCATATTCTGAAAAATCTTTCCGTCAGTTTATTAACCTCCTCTGTTATCAAATGGCTCTCCCTGTGGATCCAAAGATTGTTATAGTTTATTAATTAGTTGCTTAATTAAATAATCTTTTGATGTTTTTCTTCAACTTTTTTTTATATTTCCAAGTTTACTTTCTTCCTAAAATTCTGTATAACCACCCATAATTTTGCTTTTATATTCTTCTAAATTCTTGATTTGAAAGCTTAGTTTATGTTAATAGAAACATTTAGCCCTGGCTGGGGTAGCTCAGTGGATTGAACACAGCCCTGTGAACCAAAGAGTTGCCAGTTAATTCTCAGTCAGGGCACATGCCCAGGTTGCAGGCCAGGTCCCTCCACCCCCTATAGGGGGTGCACAAAAGGCAACCACATATTGATGTTTCTCTCCCTCCCTTTCCCTCTCTCTAAAAATAAGAAAAATAAAAAAGGGACATTTAACACCATCCATTTTTCTCTGATAACTACTTTTGTTTTACTCTGAAGCATTCTATATTTGGTTCTTCTAGTGGTCATCATTTCTAAATAGAGTGAGAGGATTTTTTTTCTTCTTTGAGCTAGAAGCTGCTTAGAAATGAGGTGTTTCACTCAAAGATATTAAGATTTTATTGGGGTAGGTAGAGGGGTTTTGGTTGTTGGTTTTGTTTTGTTTTTTGTTTTTTTTTTTTGGTTAGTGGGAGGCTGGGAAGTCCAAGCTCAAGGTACCAGCAGATCTTGTCTGGTGTGGGTCTGCTTCCAGGTTTGAAGATGGCCTTCTTCTTGTTGTAATCTCACATGACTTAGAGCAGAGAGGACACAGAGAACTCTCCTGTCTCTTCCTTTTAAGGGCACCAATCCTGTTCATGAGGACTCCACCCTCATAACCTCATTACTTTTCAAGGCTCATCTGATATCATCACTTTGGGGGCTAAGATCTCTTTTTTTATTTTGAAACATATTTGTGGAATTTATTAGGGTGAAATTGGTTAATGAAATTACATAGATTTCAAGTGTACAATTCTATGATGTATCATCTGTATATTGTGTTTCGTTCACCACTCAAAGTTTAAGTCTCCCTTTGTTACCTTGCCCCGCTCCCCTTTCCTGTGTTCCACCTCCCCACCCCCTTTCCCTCTGGTACTCACCCCTCCGTTGTGTATGTCTTAAGAGGTGTCTTTTTTTCTTTTTGTTTTTTGCTTAGTCCCTAAACTCTTTTCGCCCAGCACCCCCAACCCGTCTCCTCCGACAGCAGTCAGTCTGTTCTCTGCCTAGTCTGTTCCCATTTTGTTTGTTAGTTTATTTTGTTCATTACGTATCACATATACATGAAATCATATTGCATTTTATTTTTCTTTGGCTGACTTATTTCACTTACATAACACTGGTGGAGGTTTTTTTTTTTTAAAAACAGACTTTTTATTTTGGAAAAGTTTTAGATTCCTGGAAAATTTGCAAAGGTTGTACAGAGTTGTACTAAATGCCACAGCCAGTTTCCCCTATCATTAACATCTTTCAATTAGTGTGATACATTGTCACAATCAAATAAAAACCAAAGATACATAATTGTTAACTGAAGTCCGTACTTCCGTTGAATTTCTTTAGCCAAAGGCATTGCACAGCTTTTCCAAATCAAGCTTCAGTCCTCAGATGCACCTGCCTGGAAGTACTTCCTGCTTGCCATTGATCTAAGGTGGGCAGTGACGGAGAGGGGGCGAGCATGTGGTGACTCAGGCCGAAGCACACAAATCCATCTCTCCCATTTGCTTATGAAGCAGGTCTAGGTGGTCACTGTCTGGCTGCCACATGATCTTTTGTGGCTGTCACCTGCCAGGCAGTGGTTTCCTCCCGTAGTGTTCTTTTTTCTATCCCAGAGCTTTCTTTATTTGATTTACTATGGATTCTTGTTTTTCAGTGCTGTTGTGGGTATAATCAGTTATTTTTATGTATTATCTGCTATTTCTAAAGACTTAAATAAGAAATGGGGTAACTAAAGTGTATCTAATTCTTCTCTTTTGAGCCTATCATATATTTTAAATGTGTGTTTGTCTATAAAATGCTAGCATTTAAGAATTTATTTTTAAGTTTATTCCCAGAAATGAGAAATAATATAAATAGCTTGGGTTTTATATCACCTCTTAGAAAACTCACAATATCACTGGACACAAACTGTAGGTATATTTTATGTGAACCATTATAATCCTCTTTTTATCAGAAAAAGGCATTTTATAGAATATGGCAATATCTTGAACCATTTTTATTTTTTTCACTTCTTTGTTCTTTCCCATTTGGCTATACACGATAGTTTATCTTATTTTCAGAAATTGAAACTTTTATTTTTTTAAAGATTTTATTTATTCATTTCTGTTGCGGGGAAGGGAAGCAGAAATAGAGGGAGAGAAACATTGATAGTCCTCAGGCTAACGCCCAACCCACTGAGCCACACCAACCAGGGCCAAAATTGAATCTTTTAACAGGGATAAATTTCTAAAGATTTTAGATGTCACAAAGCAGCAAAATTCCCAAAATAAATCTGCAGAATCATGAAAAATTAAAACAAACTGTCTGGCATCACAGTTATTTCATAAGTAAGGGAACTTGATCGGCAAATATAGGAAGAATACAATATCAGAACACAGGTCAGCTCTCCCAGAGTCCACGAAAGCTGCATCGCAGGCTGGCGCTCATTCAGTTCGGAGGCCTTGGTCTAGTACCCATGGGGAGACCTTCTTAAAGTTAGGATGGAGCAGTAGACAGTTCATCTTTGGGAGCATCTCACCCACTTTCCCATCCGCTTCCATACTAGCCCTGACCTGGCTGTCTGGGGAAGAAGGAAAATGCTGCCTTACTCCATTGCTTCCTTAAAGTGTGGTTAGATCTCACTCCTATTGGGCTTGGGAGGGAAGAGGTCTCTCTGAAGAATATTCTGGTATCTCTGGGCTTCTATGTTCATTAGGGACAACATGGTCATTGTGGTCCTTGAAGGAGGACCAGTCTTACATCTTTTCACTTCAACTGTTTCATCTAAAGGAGGAAGAAACTTACTTTCTTTTCAGATAGGATGACCAACTGCCCAGTCAGCCCAGGACAAGGGGGTTCCCAGGACATGGGACTTTCAGCACTAAAATCAGGTTCTGTAGAGAAAACATAGCGTGTTCAGCCATCTGTCTCCCCACTTTCTTATTTGATCCTTCATTTTTGCATCATCTCTCAGTATTAATCTTTCTGCATAGGGTGGAGAAAGAAACATAAAAATAGTGGCAAAAGCATTTAACACTTAATATTAAAAACTAATGTCATAATTTTCATTAGCTTTTAAGTCCTGGAATGCTTAGGGATAACTGAAAAATCCAAGGTGCTTCTGAAAGCACCAAGGTGGGCGAAGACACCAGAGTTAGGGATCTGAGCTGAGTATACATCAGTGGTCAATAGCTACACAGCAGTGATTCTGGAAGATCAAAGTTGTTTTATTTCTTTGGGGTTATTATATGCTCACTATTATATGCTTCCTCTCCTTCTTCCCACTTTGTTCTCTTACTATTTTCTGCCAGGTCTCTTCACCTTCCTCTCCAGTCCTATCTTTTAATTTAATTTATCTTATTTATTTTATTTTATTTTTATTGTTTAATTACAGTTGTCCCCATTTACCCTCCATTGCTCTCCCCCGCCCTACCCACTCCCCACCTCTCATGTTCAGTCCTCATCCACCTCCCTGTTGTCCTTGTCCCTGGGTCCTTTATACATGTTCCTTGACTTGACCCTTCCCCTCTTTCCATTATCCCTTTCCCACCCGCTCTGGTCACTGTCAGTTCTTAATTTCCATGTCTCTGGTTCAGTCCTTCTATCTTTCTTTCTCCTTTCTTTCTTTCTTTCTTTTTTTTTTTAGATTTTATTTATTTATCTTTAGAGGAAAGGGAAGGAGAGAGGGAGAGAAATATCAGTGTATGGTTGCCTCTCGTGAGTCCCCTGCTGGGAACTGGCCTGCAACCCAGGCATGTGCCCTGACTGGGAATCGAACTGCGATCCTTTGGTTCGCAGGCCCGCGCTCAATCCACTGAGCTACACCAGCCAGGCTCTTTCTCCTTTATTTCTAAGGGTCCACGGAAAACAGAAGTTCCTGAGAGATCATCCTTCTGGTGTTAACTTTCCTGAAAAGAGTCTTCAAAGGCCATATTTTTTAACTAACGAAGTCAAAAAGTCATCAGTGGTTTTGTTTTCTACGCATTTCTGTTCAATTGAGGAAGGCTCTGGGGCTTCTTCTGCAGGGCCTGCTCCAGAGCTGGGCCAACCTGGCTCAGGAGATGCCCTGCTTGCCTGGCCTGTTACCATAGCATGAACTCTCCCTTTCTCTTTGCCCTCCATTCTTTTCTATAGGGCTGGCATTTACTCACCTTCATACCAGCAGAATAACCATATAGAGACCCAGAAATCTGCTCTGTAGAGAAGCCAGAAGACAACCTGATGTCCCTCCAAATGTTCTGGAGAAATATCAGTGTGTCTTCCATCCTGCACTGAAACCCCTCTGCACTAGCCCGGGTTGTCTAAGTTCTCAGCTACCACAGGAACAAGGCCCTCTCCATGTTGACAGAAGCACCCATCTTTTAAAGATGCAAAAGTATGTGGCACGTTTTGGAGAACATTTAAGTTTTTACAGAGGAGAATATGCTATAGTAAATTTTTCTTTTCGCTACTAAATATTTGTTTTTTATGTACTTCCCCTACCCCTTGCCTTTCCCTTGAGCATGGTCACTGCCTGACACTTTCGATGACTTGGATACTTCACCTCTGCTCCCGTGGGGGTGGACTCGTTTGCATGGGCTTTGCTTGCCTACATGTGTCAGTCTCTGGGAGGAATTTCAAAGCTTGTAGCCGCTCTCTAAATTCTCAGATTCAAGTACCCCCTCCCCACACCCACCAGGTGTGGGCACATGGGTATGGAAGAGGTCCATCTATTTTCAGGATTCTCTGAACATAATATTATTAAAAAAACAAATCACTGAGCATGCTATTGAATTCCTGACATCTCCTCTGAGGAGAAGGCTTCTGGCACTTTAACTATGGCTGAAACACAAGTATAGAGTAGGACTGAAAATGACTGTCATTAGAAGTAAAAAAGGTCTTGGGAGAAGGTAAAAGAGATCTGTCACCAGATTTTTTAGCTGCGATGTGAGCCAGAATCCCAACTCTAACTAAAGAAACTTTCTTAGACTGTCTGTTCTATTTTTTAATTAAACTTATCAAGATAACATCAGTCATTAGCAATATATAAATTTAAAGTGTATAACATCAGACTTTGATACCTCTGTAATCGACTGTGCGCTCACCACCAAAAGTGTAGTTTTCTTCTGTTACCAAGTATTTGACCCCCCCTTTACCCAATTTGCTCTTTCTTCACTCTCCTTGCCCTCTGGTGATCACTATTCTGTTGTCTGCAATTTTGAGTTTATTTTTCTTTTGATTGGTTAGTTTTTACTTTTTTGTTTTATATCCCACATAGGAGCAAAATCATGTTTTTTTTAAATCTTTATCTATCTGATTTACTTCACTTAGCATAACGTCCTCAAGATCCAACCATGTTGTCCTAAATGGCAACATTTTACCTTTTTGTGGCTGAGTAGTATTCCATTACACTTTTGGTGTGATGTACATTGGTAAAGTCACTGTGGGAAACAGTATGGAGGTTTCTTTAAAAAATAAGAATAGAGTTACCATATGATCCAGAAATTCTTCTTTTGAATATTTATCTAAAGAATATAAAACCCCTAATTTGCAAAGATACGCGTACCCCTATGTTCACTGCAGCATTATGTACAACAGCTGAGACGTGGGCTGAGTTATTTTGAGGATGTGTTATCTGAGTTTGACTCTCTATAAGCATGTTGATTTTATCTTCATACCTTTTGGCACTTCGTAAATTCCTAATTATTGACACTTTCAGAAGGAAGAAAAAGATGTACGATGTACACCTGGCTGCTCAGCCAAAAGCAGATGGAACATCCACAAACCACGATTCCTTTAACGAAGAGGTTGGTTCTAACATGAGCAACAAAGGGAATGAGATGTGAATCATGGCACTGCGTACAGTTTGGGGAAGGAGGAGGCCGAGGATTCATTTTGCTTCTTGTTCATTTTGAAACACTTCTAAGGCTGCCATGTGGAAATGTCATTTCGATGGCTGGAATGTATGAGACTGGAGCTCTAGGAATGAGGCTGGGCTAGTGACATCGCTTTGAAAGTCACTGGAATATACATGATTCATAGAAACACAAACATGGATGAGATACTTACAGGGGTTTAGAGGAACAACAGAAGTGGTTTACCCATAGGAAACTCAAGCATTAAGAATTGGGTAAAGAAAGAAGAGGTGGCAGAGACCTGAAGGGGAAGCTAGGGAGAAGAGACGTTTCCTAAAGTCAGAGAAGGAGATACTCTGAGAGGAAGGGAGGGGCTAGCCTAATGCAGTGCTGCTGCGAGGTCAAGTAAAGATGGGGACTGAAAAAATGTCCTTGGAATTTAGAGACATATAGGCCATTGGTGACAGTTACTAATGCATAAACTCGCCATTTTTAAGATGAAAAAATTCTTTATTGTTGCTGAAGTACAGTTGTCTCCATTTACCCCAACCATTCACCGCCCCCACACCCATCCCTACCTCCCACCCTCCATCCTACCCTGCTTTGGTTTTGTCCATGTGTCCTTTATACATGTTCCTTGACAGCCGTTCCCCCTTTCCCCTGATTATGGCCTCCCAGCTCCTAATCAACAAAACAAACAAGCAAGCAAAATATAACCAGAGACAATGAAATTAAGAATAAATTCACCATTTTTATTATGCTTCTGGATTCTGTGGGCTAGGAATTCAAACAGGGCACAGTGGGAATGTTTGTCTCTGCTCCACCGTGTCTGGAACTCCACTGCAAAGACTTGGAGGCTAGGAGAGGCACTGTGGCTAGAGTGTGGAATCATCTCCCTGTTCATGCACTAACATATTTCTTGCTAGGGCAGGAAGACTGGGAGACTCGGACAGCTAACTCCAGTGACTACACATGGCCTCTCCTTGTAGCTAGGCTCGGTGACTCAGGGTTATAAGCTATATGTTTACAGAGAGCAAGGCAGGTGTTGCACCCTTTCTGAATGAGTCTTGGAAAACTTTGCGTTCCATTGGTTACAGGTGAGTCACAAGCCTGCTTAGATTCAAAGGGAGAGGGTAGGACCTCACCTCACTACTACAGGGTTTCAGAATATTTGTGGGTAGGTTTTAAGACCATTGTCAGGACTTGAATAACAGTCCTGCAACCCAGACTACAGGGGTTGCAGGTTAAGTAGAAGGTGACAGGTGCCACTTAAGCACAAATTAATTTATAATTAAAATAAAGAAAAACTTAAAATTGGTTTGAATGATATAAATTAGATTCAGAGATTAGTCAGAGATGTTAATATCACTCAAAATTGGGACAGCTGATTTGAGTCTGCATTTGGAAACTGCACACTCAGTCTTTGAATTTAAGCATCTTAAAATATCCCCCCAGTAGGCTTTAAAAAAATTAAACTACTAACTCTTGGCATAGCAAATGGAGACAATGATTATACCCATTTAACAGGGCATAGAAAGGGTAAATAATGTTTCTGTGGCTTCTTAATTAAGCTGCGGGAGTGTCAAAAATAAAAGTAGCATTTGTGATTAGTCTGTGTGGTCTTTATGTGTGAACAGATGTGCACATAGAAGAAAATCAAATCTTACTGTCATAAAAGGTATTTTTCTAACTTTCTCAACCATTTTGAGTTTCTTTTCTAGCTTCATATTTTGTTTCACTTTTGTAATAACCTTCAAAATTTGCATATACAAAATATACATTATACTTGTATTTATGTACCATCTCAATTCTGTTGACAGTTATAAATATTCAACTAATACCATATCCTGAAAAAATAAGTAAATATTTGCAACATAATAACTCCATCAACATTTTTAAAACTTAGCAACTATTTTCCCCTTCACTGTTTAGTGAAGGCTCCCAAAGCTCGATTAAATCTGCAAACTCTTTTTTATTTGTCATAAAATTTATCACAAACTGATTTTAAACTGCTGTTGACATTAGCTAAAATTTGGTTCTGGCCATTATTCACTAATTTGTTCTTTTATTCATTCATTCGTTTATTTATTCACTCAAGAGTTATAAGTTTCATGTTTATTTTTTAAAAACTATTTTCCCCCTACTTAGAAAAACTTTTAAATTTTTGAATAGATTTAGACTTTAGAAAAGTTAAAAAGTTTAATACTCAAATACATCATACCCAGCTCCCCACTGTTAATTTCTTACATTTGAAGGATTCATTTGTCATAACTAATCAACAACATGGATGCGTTATGTTAACCAAAGTCCATACTTTATAAGGACTTTCTTATTTTTACCTAATGTTATTTTCCTGCTTCAGGATATCATATTACCTTTAGTCACTATGTTCCCTTGAACTTCTCTATACTGTGATAGTTTCTCAGACTTTTCTTATTTTTGATGGCCTTTCAAGGAGTTCTGGCTAGGCATTTTGTAGAATGTCCCAGACTTTGGATTACTCTGATGTTTTTTTCTCATGACCGGACTGGTTCTTTCTGTTTTAATTGAATTTATTGGGGTGACATTGGTCAATACAAGCACACACGGTTCAGGTGTACAACTCTAGGACACATGTGTACTTTGCACCGAGTGTTCACCACCACCCGAGGCAAGTCTCCTTCCGTAGACTGGCTCTGGAGGGGGGAAAACCAGAGCGGTAAAGTCCCATTCTTATCAAAGGTACGTGGTGTCAACGTGACTTATCACTGATGAAGTTAAGCTTGGTCACATGGTGTATTGTTTGGTCTTGTTTCCTCTCTATAAAGTTACTCTTTTTGTCCTTTTCCTGCTGTCCTCTTTGGAAAGAAGTCACTCGCGCAGCTCACACTTAAGGAATGGGGAGTTATGTTCTACTTCCTTTAGGGGGCAGTATCTACCTAAATCTTTGCCTTCTATGTTCTAAGGATCCAAAGTTGACTCCAAAAATGAGGTAATTTATGTAAAGCACTTAGTTCTGTGACTGTCACACAGTAGGGACTCAATAGAATTTACTTCTTCCCTCTCCTAAGAAGCTAACAATATAATAATATTGCACTTAAAAATATGATATAAAATGTAAAAGCATAAAATATTTTCACTTTTTATTATGAACCAGTTCAAAATATAGATAATTCTAAAAAAATCTACCATGCCAATACCAAACAATTTTAGTAAATTGTCACATTTTGCTGTATGTTCTTAAGATTAAAAAAATTTTTAATTTAATTTTTTAAAATTAAACACCGCTGTTACAGAACCCCTAAGCCTATCCCCTGACTTCCAGATGTCACCACTAGCTATGTAAATCATCACTATAACAAAGACAATTTTAATGTTCATGCATGCATGTGGCAATTATTTCCACAAATCTGTGGATTGTGAATTTCGCTTCTTTTCCCATCCTTATTACTTTTTTTTTTCCCAAGAAGATAAAATTGGATTTAGTGCTAACTTGATCAGCAAGGCAAAAAGCCTACTTAGAAATCGATTTTAAAATCTGATTTCTAGATATAGTACAAAGCTACAAGTCAGTTTTCTAACCAGGAAAAAGAGGGGGCATATCTGCTTTGAGTCCCCGATTATTTAGGTGAGGATGAAAGTTATTTGAAGAAAGATGGTGAGCTGCAGAAGAAAGTAGGAGGCTCAGATAGACTTGGATAGATTTTTGACTGGCCACAGTTCCCTAAAGGCTGTGCTGCTGCAGTGGGAGTGGAGGAATGAGTAGATAAGCTTCTATCTCGGTGGGAGCCTGGCACACTGAGCAAGAAGCAGGTCCCACTGCCCTCAGACAATTGTGCTGACATTGCTTTTCCTGAAGACTTGATACTCATGATCTAGGTGAGTGGCTTTCAAACTGTGGTGTGCTTCAGGGTCATGGACAGGGGCACGTGAGACTTCAGATTCCTGAGCTCTCACTACCCCCGACCCAGATTCTGCTGTGTGGTATTTTGCCCAGGATTCTGTATTTGTCTCATTCTAATTCATGAGGTCTGAGGTCCCCACTCATCTAGGTGCTTCCATTTGAGAGGATGTTTGCATTAATCAAGTTTGACTTATTCTTGAGCTAAATTTATGATGAGCAAGGCCACATCACTATCTTGAAGAAGTTAGCATCTGTATCCCACTGTTCTTGGACATTATCTCAGCTTTTAGTGTCTCCCATTTGTACAGAGTGCCTGCATGTCTATGAGGTGAAAGAAATTAGGAGCAAAGATAGTAGGACTAGAAAGAAAGAGCCAAAAATAGATAAGCATTGTGGGGGCAAAATCTGCAGATCATCAAGACAATGAGAAGACAAACCATAGACTGGGAGATAATATTTGCAAAAGACACATCCATTAAAGGACCATTATCCAACACACTCAAAGAACACTTTAAACTCAACAATAAAAAAACAAGCGACCTAATTAAAAAATGAGCCAAATGTCTTAATGCACCTCACCAAAGAAAATATACAGATGCCAAGCATATGAAAGGATGATCCACATCGTCTGTCCTCGGGGAAGTGCAAACTAAAACAACAGTGAGACATCCACACACCTATTAGACTGGCCCAAATCCAGAACACTGGCAATAGCAAATGCCTAAGGAGCAAGAGGAACTCTCATCCATCGCTGGGTGGGGATGCAAAATAGTACAGCCACTTCGGGAGAGAGTTGAAGGTGTCTTGGAAAACTAAACATACCCTTACCATACAATCTAGCAATTGCGCACCTTGATTTACACAAAGGAGTTGAAAATTCATCTCCAAAACCTGCACATAGATGTTTATAGCAACGCTATTCACAGTTTTCGAAACGTGAAAGCAACCAAGATGTCCTTCAGTAGGTGAATACATAAACACTGTGGCACATCTAAGAATGGAGTATTATTCAGCACTAAAAAGAAATGAGCTATCAAGTCCAGGAAAGGCATAGAGGAACCTTAAATGCATATTAATAAATGAAAGAAGCCACATTTGAAGAGGCTGAAATACTGTATAATTTTAACTATATGGCATTCTGGAAAAGGCAAGATTATAGAGACAGGAACAAGATCAGTGGTTGCCAGGGACTAGCAGAAGGAAGAGATGAACAGGCAGAGCACAGAGGACTTTTAAGGCAGTGAAAACACTTTGTCATACCTTAGTGATAGATGCATGTCCTTACACATTTAAAAAAAAATCTGCAGGCCCTAAAGACTGGGCAGCTGACTGATTGCTTATGGAAACTGGAAGGTAAATATCAAACATGAGACTGAATTTGCTGGCCTTGCACCTGGGGGAGGGTGCTAACTCACCAAAAGTTTTTTAAAAAACCCTATATTTTGTAAATTTTAAAACGCTGTGCCATTGGAAGGTATCGTTTAGCAGTAAAACACGTAAGCGCAAAACTCACTGCTGTTGCTGTGAGCTGAAATTTCCCATGAGAGCAATTTCTTATGCCACAATTTGTTTTAAAGGGATTTCTGAGTCTCTTAGAGAGAAAACTATATTTGATAGCAGTGAACTAGACAAGATGAGCTGAATTATAATTTAGTATGTATCATTTTAAATTCACAATTTGAAGCATGGCCCACATCATTTTATTATCCAAGTGACAAAACCAGACTTCACATTTTCTCCTGCCACTGAATATACATTTGGTTTTCAGATAATGGATGATTTAGAATTTAAGGAGGAAGAGAGAAAGAATGTGTCAGAGGTTGGAACGTTCCTAGGGAGAGAATGCCTTTAAGATTTCTATTCATTTAACTCTTAGCGTGTAAGAGATTTAAGGTTCTCCCTAAAGAAGGTAAATTAATGAAACAGAGCTGGTTGTCTTAAAGAAGTTTAAGAAAGCCAGAAAGCAATAAATTTTCACAGCTAAAATAGCAAAGTAAGCTCTGGTTTTTATTGTTCATATTCACTCTCTATTTGATCTCCCCCTCCACCCTCTGGATTTCTTGATTAAAAGAAAAGCTATTCAGAATGTCGAAGAACCTTATAAACTCAGTTCTACCCATCACACAAGATTGTGGTTAAGGTGACATGCAGCACCTACCAGAGTGGCTAATTATGTCCAATTACAGCTTTTGGAGTGCCCAATGAGAACTCGTTTCAGTTCAGCCCTGTGCAGGCCTCAGCTGGATTTCTAGTAGAAAACCCACTCTTTAAATCAGAAGTGCACTGTTACCTGGGAAAAGAAGAAAACAGACGGTGCTGCAAGAGGCCATGGATCAATGTTACATACACGCCTGACCTTCCACAGACATCCACCTTCCATCTCTGGGGTAAACATTTGCATGTGCTGAGAAATAACTGCAGAATCATTAAGTAAAAGAGTTGAATTTATGCCTGTACCAGGGGGGTTAGTTTTTCTCTGAAATTTACCTAAGGCCGGCTTAGTATTTCTAGATAGATACTGTTTTAGTTACTATTGCTGTGAAGCAAAACACTTCAAGACTTAGTGCCTGAAAACACCAGTTATTCATTATTTCTCAGGGTCTGTGGTGCATCTGGGCGGTTTTGCTGATCTAGGCGGGGCCTGACTGATGTTGACAGGCCTCTGTCTCGAGCCGCAGTTGCTGGCTGGAAGCTGGCTGGTCTAGGCAGGCCCTGGCTGGCGTGACTCAGCTATGTTAGGTGTCATCCAGCAGGCAGCCTAAGCTGCTTCTGATGCCAGTGGAAGGGTTCCAAGAGAGACAATGAAAATGAGCAAGGTCTCTTGAGGCCTGAAGCTTGGAACTGGCATGAGGTCACTTTTGCTTCTATTGGCCAAAGCAAATTGCAGCCAGTTCAATTCAAGGAATGGGGGGAAAAAAGACTCCACATCTTGATGGAAAAAGATACAAAGTCACATTTCAAGGGATATGCAGACAAAGAGCAGTAGAAAATTGGAGTAATTTTTTTTTCAATTTTCCAAAAATACTTTTCTTCCAAGATCAAACTGCCCAAGATTATGTAAGGTCTTTACGGGCATTCTTCACTTTTGTTCATAGTTGTCGATTTTCCCAGCAAGAAGCATATTTACTTTTTGACAATTACTTCCATAAATTATATTTGTACATGAATAACATCAAATACTTGCTCTTATTTTTCAAAAAAAAATTTTTTTACTATGATTATCAACAGAAGCCCTCCACTTCCCATTGCCATTGTTTTCCAGTTGCACGGAACACTCTCTAGAATATGATGAACATTCGTTTGACATTTCTTAGCAGGCTTACATTAATTTTAGTTCCCCACTGAATTTCAAACAGGATCCTCCACATTGACATTAAAAAAAAATATTAACATTTGCAGTGGCAGCACAATCTGCTGAGGCGTGGATTGTTGCTCTGACTTGCCACATCTTTCCCCTTGTTCTTTTTTTAGAAAGAGCAAAGCAGAGGGATTTGGCAGGGCGATTCGAGCTGCCATTCAGAGCGGCTCCCGAGACGGAAGGGCAGCAGGACCATATTGCATTCTAACTGGCAGCAAATCCTTCGTTCAAGGTCTTTCTGTAGAAAGGCAGTGCTAGCCAAGCTCCTCTGCCTCACTGGCGTCTGTCCTGTGTGCTGGAGATAACTTCCCAGCCATAAAATGGCAGCTACTTTCAATTTTTCTGAATGCTTCTCAAAGGCTTCTCTTTAATCTGTTCTTTTGCCCCAAATAAGATTTTTTCCCCTTTGTCGTTCACAATAATGCAGTCAGTGAAAAGAAGCCAAGCCTCTGATTGAGGTGTGTTGGGATAAGTTTGCTCAGAACCATTTTCTTTCTTTCTTAATTGAAGCTTTTGTGCTCTTTATGGACAAGGCAATGTGCAATAGAAATTTCCTTCTGCAGCAATTGTCCGCCCCTTCAGCCTTGCTTATTTTTATCATGTCCCATCACCATTATTACTCATTATATTTATATCTGCATTTAGCAGGCAGACTTGAGTGGTGACTATAAAGGTGTAATGAGCAATTTGGGTTAATGATTTTCTGCAGCTGCTCAAAACAGTTGGTACTCACGTCAGCGTTTACGCCTTCCAAAGAAATCTGAATGAGGCATCAGATGTGGACTGAATGGACTTCGCCTGTTGTGTGGAGGAGGTAGAAGAATGGATGGGGGTGGGTTGTGCAACAGCAGGCCACGCATCTTGCATTCCCCTGCTGGATGCACGCTAGCATGGAGCCTCTGTCATAAAAGAATCTCGGGCATCGGGGGAAAAAAATGAATCACAACAAATATACTTGAGTTGCCATCTTGATTGAAGGGTATTGAGTGGAACTGAGTTGAGAATTAATTTTTACACAGTTGTGCAATTTATAGGTGAACTAAAAATACACAGAACCAATGCCTTTTCACCTCCCTTTAGAGAATGAAGAAGCTGGTGTGGAGAAAAGAACGTCGGATTGGAAATAGAGTCATGGGTGCTGTGTCTCCGTTCAGCAGTGTTTTAGCTGTGTGGACTTGCACCATTAGTTTAACTCCTCTGAGACTCCCTGTGCAGTGAAATTGGGAATACTGAATACTTCATAGGAGGGTTTCAGGAGAAAGGGAGAGAAGAATATGCATGCATAGTGTGTAGCCATGTTAGTTGTTAATACTACACATTTGTAGAGTCTTTTCATCAGATTATGTATGCAAACGCAAATCAGGAAGTTCCTCCACATATACTAATGGCCTTTGACCCCTCTTGGTTTTCTCAGCATTGTCTATCTTAAACATCTCTCCTGCCAATGTTAATCCACACCTCCGTTCTTAGCCTTTCTCGGTTCCTGACTCTTCTCAGGATTACGGAAGCAGTGTAATGTAATGACTATTTTACATCGTGTTGGTTATTTTCATGCTTTAGGAATCCAGGACTTGACAGGAAACTAATTTAAATTTGGCAGCCTGTAGATTCACATCAGGACAGTTCAGGGTACAATTCTGAAAAATAAATCTGTTTTGAGTTTCCTCGCAGCTCTGTCTACCTTTCTCAGATACACCCATGATGAGTACAGATTCGTCCATGCCCTCTCCTTCTATACCTCCTGCCCCCTCGTCTTTATGATAGTCTGTGTTCTGACCCCTGCTTGATTCCTCACACCATAACTCCATCGACATAGTCCCTGATAGGAGGAACCATACCCCCTTCTCTAAATGAAGCCCAGACCGGGAATATTGGGCCCATAATCACTGCTTGTTAAATGGGTAGCCGTGACTATGAGGAGAAAGCCATTCAGCTCAGTTAATTGGAGCTAAAGGGTTAATTAGTGCAAATGATTTCATGGATTGTGCCTCCCAGACTTCAAATTTGCCTTCTGGCTGGCATCTTACAAAGTCATAATCTGTGGAAGTGGCAGATGGTGGGGAAGCTTATAACTCTAGGTCAGGCCTTGCAGCGGGGGAGGTGGGTGGAAATTTCAGGACATGTAACATTGCTATGCTGTTCTCACAGTTTTACAGGGCTGAAGGCACACACAGGTACTTCTCTGGTTGAAGACATGGAAATTTTAACCCCCACCGTCACATAAAAATTTGCTTGGCACATTTTCATTTTACAGTTTTGTAAGTGCTCTGAAACCTAATGACTAAATTTACTAATATCCCAATTTTGGCAGACAGTAGTAAGCTGTGCTGTACGTAGGTGCTTTTAAAAAATTTTTTCCTTTATAGATGGGAAATCTAGATACAAAGTGATTCATAAGTAGCATAAAGTTACAGGCAGTAAATGGAAGAGCCAGCAATTAAACTCAGATATTTTGACTCTACGTTCTATGTTGTTAACTTCCGCAATATAATGTGATCTCTAAGCGCTCAAAAAAAAAGAAAAATCTTCATGCTTTCTGACAATGCTAAGATAGACACTTCCTGGAGACTTGGAAATGTGATCAACAAATTTCTGTAGGGCTTTATAGCGACTGTATATGTAGACTGTTAGAACTGGGAGTGCGCAGGTACACGTCAGTGGAGAAAGGAGCTGGAAATTACTAATGGCAGCTCCCTGGAGACAGTGCCTCTGTGTTCTGTAGGACAGGATAGTCAGGAAATACATGCAAACATTCTTGGGGTGCAGCAGAGGTATTTTAGATGTGCAGTTGGGAAAGAAGTCTTCCCATCGGGCACACTGGCGGCATCCCCATGAAAAGGAACTAGACAAGGGTGTACACTTGAATAAAACACCCACTCTAGTCCCTATCGAGGTGGGTGCTCCATTAGGATCAAAAGTCCCCTCAGAGGTAATTCTTGGTCTAATCTGGCTCACACATGGATGATTAATAAGGCCCTCAGTTTCCTTGCCATTGGGTATGACTCGATTAACTTGTACCTGGGAGACTGTTTCCGTTACTGTGGCTGCTGCGAATTACACTGAAATGCACTGGTTTCAAACAACCATAGTCATTTACTATCGCTCACATTTTCTGTGGGAATAGGAGCAGCTCAGGTAGACGATTGTAGTGTGAAGTCTCTGATGAGATTACAAACCAACCATGGTCAGGACTGAGTTTATTTCACTTCTTTGTTTTCATATCTGGCATTGGGTTTGGGAGGACGAACAGCAGGGGCTAGGCAGTGGCATGCTAGGGCCAACTGTTACACACTCAGGACTTTTGTGAGCTGGGTTTTAAGCTTTTGGTAAGCTTGACATAGACCATGTGGGAGTAGTTACATCATATACATTAGCAAATGGTGTAAATCAGTCTTTTCTTTTTCAGATTGTGGTTTCACCTGCTCACCACTGGGACTGGAATACTGGGAGTTCCGTGGGCATCTTTTTTTATGTGGTTTCTCCATGTAGTATCTCTAGCATGGTGGCTGCAGGGTAGCTGGACTTCCTCCACACCAACTCTGGACTCCGAAGGCACATGTGCTAAGAAAGAGAGACAGGATAAAGTGCATAGCTTTTTATGATCTAGCCTTGAAAGTCAAGCACCACTGTGTCCACTGTAGTCCCAGGACCTCCCACATTGAAGAACAGGGAATGCAGACCCCACCTGTTGATGAAGGAGTGTCAACACCACAGTGTAATAACAGTATGTGGGTAGGAGACCTTGTTACAGTTATCTTTGGCAGAGATATCTGTCATACAGTTATTTTTTTTTGGTTTTAAACTTTTTTCATGATTATAAAATTAATGCTCATTGTAATAAATTATCTGAGGAAGAAATTAAAAAATCACTTGATATTTGCCCTGGCTGGTGTGGCTCAATGGATTGAGTGCCGGACTGCTAACCAAAGGGTCACCAGTCTGATTCCCAGTCAGGGCACATGTCTGGGTTGTAGGCCAGGTCCCTGGTAGGGGGCATGTAAGAGGCAAACACACATTGATATTTCTCTTCCTCTCTTTCTTCCTTCTCTTCCCCTCTGTCTAAAATAAATAAAATCTTTTTAAAAAATCACCTAATATCCTACCACCTTCAAATAAGCAGCATTCTTATTTTTGTAACAACCATGTATAAATCTTTATGTATACCTTGTATACACTGTTTTATTGTGTGTATATTTATATATATATGCATATATATACTGTTTATAGGCCCAGAGCTTATATACACTGTTTTATTTGTTCATTTTACATTTTTCTCTCCGCTTTACTATTCTTTCTCCTTCCCTCACTCATATGTTACCTTGCTTATGACACTTTCAGAATAGCTTCAATATATCATCTGCAAAATATCTCAAAGTCAAATGATAAAGCTTCTTTTAGTTTCCTGAGGCTACTGTAGTGAATTACCTCAACTTAAACCAACAAAAATTTATTCACTTAGAGTTCTGAAGTCAGAAGTTCAAAATCAGTGTCCCTGAGCCAAAATCAAAGTGTTGGCAGGGCTACGCCCCCTCAGCGGCCCTCTAGGAGGATCCGTTCCTTGTTTCTTCCAGTTCCTAGTGTCTGCTAGCATTCCTTGATTTATGGCCTCATCCCTCCAGTTTCTGCCTCCATGGTCACACTGCTTCTTTCTCTTCTCTGTGTCAAATCTTCCTCTGCTCTATCTTATAGGAATATGTATAGTTGCATTAGGGCCCATCTGGGCAATCCAGGTTAATCTCCCCATCTCAAAATCCATAACTTCATCACACCTACCTTTTCGCCACATGAGGCAGCAAGATGGACGTTACAAGCTCATATAATGTAATCATGGAAATGACATCCCATTACCATTGCCATTCACCAGTTTAGGGAAAAGGTCACCAGGTCAGCCCATATTTAAGGGGAATGGATTATACAAGGAATGGACACCAGGAGGCAGAAATCACTGGTGACTATTTTAGCCACTACCATATTGGTCTGAAAGAGATAGATTAATAGAAAACCGGTTTACTGGCACAAAATTGTCACACTGACTTTGCTAGAGGACTGAGCGATATAGTTTATCTCTATGCTCAGGAAGAAGACACACATTAGGTTAGCATCTCCCCAACTTCAAGTGGTAAATGTCTCTTGTATCCAGAGTTTTTCTGTCACTATGTTCATCACGGGCCATTAAACACAATGAGAGGTTTGAGACCTACTACACTCTCTGTGGCTGTGAAACCACTATGGCCATTATCTTTACCATCAGTAGTACTTGTTTACAATCCAAACAATAGAAATTAAGTCAGTTATATAAACTTCTTGCACATCAACTCGGACTCCTAAATTGCATATCCTAAGGCATATGATTCTATAGTTTGCAAAATTTTATTATAGGAGTATTTGGAACTACATTTTCATGGAAGACTAATGTCAATAAAAGTCCTCAAATTTGAAACAAACTATGGTGTTTTTTTGGTACAGGTAGGTTTTAAAAAGTGCCTTTGATCTTACCTGTAAGTGATTTCATCTTGCCAAAGGGAAGTCTTAATCTCAGTGGCAACAGAGGGGATATTCTTTAATTATCATGTTGGCTACTTAGGTACAAATGTCTTTTCAAAATATGGGAATAAAGTTAATCCTCATTTTACAAACAAATCCAAAGTACATGTCAAAAGTTTTGTGTTTTGATTATAGATCTGCTATTATGTAGTGTGTGAGATTTGGTAAGTCATTTAACCTTCCTAGATCCTACTTTCTTAATTATTTCAGTGAAAAGCATAGTCATGGATAATAAGTTCCTTCTGGTTTTTAAAATCTGACTCTATGAGCAAAATCAGAAAATTTAACTTCAATTAATAGACATATTTATAATTTTTCTGCATACTGTTTAATTGAACCAAAAACTAAAGACAAAATTTGTTTGTGTTTTCCCCATTTATTGCTGTGTAGAAAACTTTCAGTGCCCTAAAACAACCATGTCAGTATACATACAGATTCTGTGGGTCAGGAATGTAGACCAAGCCCTATGGAACCAGCTTTTTGCTATTATGTGATGTTTCAGGGTGCTCTATAGTCTAGATGAACTTCTTGCAGCATGGTGACTGGGTCCCATGAAGAGTTATAAGAAAGCAATGCAGAAGTGTTGTGGTTTTTAATACGTAGCCTTGGAAGACTCACGGCATCACTATTACAACACTTGTTGAACTGGAAATAGTCCTGCCCAGATTCAAGGAGAAGGGACATAGACCCCACTCTTAACAGAAGAGAATATCAAAGGATCTGGGCCTATGTCTTAAAACTGCCACAGTTTAAAGCTATATGCCATGAATTTTGTTCTTATTTTAAGTATATTTGAATTTTAGAGGGTTGGATATAAGGATAATTCAGTGGATTAGAACATTTAATACCACTTTAGAGGAATAGAATACAATATTTAATGATGGTGTATAGTAACAGAAACCTTTATAGCAGTTAAAAACAGTTGGTTAATAAACAGGACCTACTTTTTTCATTGCTCTCTTTGGCAATACATTCTTTTTCTGAAATTTAATTTAATTTATTTTTAGAGGGGGAAGGGAGGGAGAAAGAGAGGGAGAGAAACATCAGTGTGTGGTTGCTTCTCATTCGCCCTACAACCAGGGGCCTGGCCTGCAACCCAGGCACGTGCCCTGACTGGGAATCAAACTGGTGACCTTTTGTTCGCAATCCAGCGCTCAATACACTGAGCCACACCAGCCAGGGCAGCATTACAGGCTTTCAAAAGGCAACATAACTAGGTAATTATTGCACTTGGGAAAAAATAAGGTTAGTATGTATTGTCTTGAACATTATATTTTATTTATTTATTTTGTCTCTCTGGCCCCTGGTAGGATATTAGAATTTTCCCCCTGAACTCTGTAGCATACATGGTAGTTTAATATGTCATATACCATTTCTTTTCATAATATTGCAAACATACAAGTTATTAAACCTACTACAAATGAGAAAACAACTTTAGAGAATGTATCTCTTGGTCAAGGGTCACTTGGAGCTGAAATATAACTTTTTTAATGATAGTTAATATTTGTTTCAGTTAGGATGGCTTGTATAGAACAAGTAGAAAATAAATTTAAAGTGTCTTAAAAATAGATACAACTATTGCTATCAGACATATCAACTTTTCTATAGTTGGGACACTTTCAGGGTTAGTTAACTGAGAGTTCCAGTGGCTTCCTAAAGTACCAAGTTTCTTTCCATTTGTTTTCCTCCCTGTCCTCAGTGTATTAGCTTTGTCATTAATGCCACTCAAGATCATAATGCAGCTTTGCAATCAAACATGACAACCCTAGCAGGTTTGTTTTCTTATTGGTATCTCTTCTTAAAAGTATATCAGTAAAACCTTTCTCGAGACTAGTGTCACTATCCCCAGCCCTTGTGCTGGAGGACACCTTATTAAGTTAATCACTTCCAGGAATACCACTTGAAATCAAATTGGAGCTTTTTGAGCGTGAAACAGGCTAGGGTAGATTGTTGGAATTTTTTCTTTCGCTGGGCACCATACTGCATCCCTTAGAGAATTCACTATAGAGCAAATATGGTAGTAACAGTAATGCTAGCTGCCTTAACAAATAACCCTTACTTCCTCCCAAATGTAATAGCTTAACATAAAATTTTAATTTATGCTACAACAGCAGGCTAATAAGGCGGTTCCTGGTTTGTGTTTGGCTTTGCTCACTGGGGAGATTTGAAAACTCGGATTTCCCTTCTTGTTCTTTACTCTCCTAATAGGGTTTCAGAGTTCTTTGCTGTGAGTGGCAGATGGCAAATGAGAAAGCAGAGAAGACTCACCTGATTTTTAACTGCCTTGTTCTGCATGTAACATATCTGACTTGTCCTCACATATTATTGGTGAAAACTGGTCACAGGGCTCTACTCCACCTAATTAGAACTGGGCCATGTAATCTCTGAATGAGCAGCCAGTTTACAGTGGCAGCTCTGTACTGCGGAAGGGAGACACGGAGCTCAATGGGTATGTAGCTATCTCTGTTTCTGTAGACATTATAGAGAGCCAAGAGTAAACATTGCCTTTGTTCTCCATAAATGTGATAAACTCGTTCTGTTCCTTCATTAATTCTTCCCGTAAGCAAAAAATAGGAACATTTTGTATATATCAGACTATGACCAAGACATTGAGAATATAAGGGTGGAAAGGCATATCTTTAATGAATCTAGATGGGGAGGCGGGCAGAAGTAGAAAATGAGATAAGATGTGATATATGGCACAGCAGAGGCATGGACTCCAGGCCACTGAGATTAGAGGTGGAAGTGCTTGATTCTGTAGAAGAATACAGAATGTCTCCAAGAGGAATCCCATTGGAACTCCCAAAGAATAAGTAAGAGACAGTAAGGAGTGTGGGGGCTAGGCTAGGGTTTCCTTCATAGAGGGAATAGCATGTACAAAGGCAGGAAGAAAATGAGGAGAACACAGATTGCGTGCAGTGCATTTTGTGATGGGCAGGGCAGACTTCTGTTCTGAAAGATGCTTGTACAAGAGCATGAAATTAACAGAGTGCAAGAGAAAGAGGAAGTAAGGGCAGTCAGAAGAAGTAAATTTGCCTTGGGTAAAAGAAGGTCAATATTCTCTATCTCATTGCTGAAAAGGAAGATGGGAAGCTGAAAAAATAGATGCCCTGAGTCTTTTTTCTTTACAAATTGGCCTCGGGAGACTGGAGAAGTTTTTTTCTTTTCACTATGTTTTATAACTCATAAAGTAAAGTAAACATCAAAGCCCCCACCTTTTATGAGCTTTAAGGTAGAAAATATTGACATAAATAGAAAGCTTATTGAAAGTACCTAAAGGAATGTGTAAATGAGCATCTGTGTTTTGTTTTTTCCTCTCTCTCCCATCCTCCGGAGTGAGTCCTGTGCTGGGCATATTGAGACACTGTGCTCCTGGTGTGGGTTTCCTCAAGTCGTGGTGTTGTGGCTTTAGATAGATTGTAGTGATAGTGGAATGATGGTATTCCAGAGGCTGGAAAGGAACTCTCTTCAAAAAGGCCCATGTAAATATACAGATTAGGATACCTTCTTCTTGTAGGAAAGATATATATTAGGTATCCTAATCTGTATATTTACACGGGCCTCTTTGAAGAGATTTCCTGTCCAGCCTCTGGAATACCATCATTCCACTACAACTACACAGAAAGAAAGATTCTGTGTAATCTTTCTGTGTATTCCCACTGGACTATTAAAATAATATTGTAATGATTTAGGACATATACTTATGTCCTAAACTTCAGGCTAAATAAAAAAGGAAGTGATGTCATGAGGTAAGTGAATGACAGACCATTATAAGTGTCATCATCTCAACAGCAAAAATATATGTGGGAAACCATTCCATGGTTTAAACATAAAGATTGGTAAAAGAAAAAGGATACTTTTTTTTGGTGGTGTGGGTCAGCTACTCTGGACTCATTTCTATCATGTATATTAGAAAATATAGTAAGAAATGATGAATTCCAAACCCTAACTCTTTTAATCAGAGAATAGTTTGATTACTTGGAATTTTTGTTTTTAAATGTTTTAAAAGAATGCAGCTGTTCCAAGGATATGCTGCTGTACACTTTTAAAAGTTGGGGTAAAAAAAAACCTTGCTAGACAAGTAGCTGTTAAAATATGCAAAAGCACATGAATATGCAAATATACAACAACAAGCTTAAATCATTATTTTAAAGATTCTTTTTTTTTTGCCTCAAACATCAGATTTCTTCAATTGCCATTAAGTCAAAGTGAAGAAATGTTAGTCATCATGTAATCATGTACAATACTCTTTTTAACAGATTTTTCTTCACTCACCTTTCTCATTGTTTTTGGAATCTTGACCTGAAACATCAATCCTTTGGTCTCGGTTTTTGTGTTTGTTGGACTATTGATCTTGACCTCAAAATTTCATCTCATCTCTCAATGTAGGGCTTAGTTAGATGTTTGTTTCTCTCTGGCCGCTGCTTCAGACTGAAGCTGTTAGAGAATGTAGCCAGGACATTTCCTGCCTCAGCTAGGCTTTGGGACCTGCTGTTGGCCGGGAACCAGGTCCAAATGATGCTATTTCCTGCTGCTAACTTAAGTTAGTGAGCGGTTTTTATGTTAGTGTTTTGGCTGCTTGCCTCTGGCTTTATCCAAGGAGTTTAGATTTCTATTTTTGTTCTCTTGGTGACCCACATTCTCTAGAGAGTTAAGATCCTTTTTGTTTTTGATGAATGGTTACAACATCCTTTTTGAAAGCGCTCTTTTCCTGTCCCATCACCTTCAATGTGTGAAATGTTTCCCATGTTCCATGTGTGACTCTGCATAAAGTTACCAGCAATACAACTTTACATCTGTGATATCTCCACTCCACTTCCTCTCTCTCTTCTTTATGTGGGTGGTCAATTTAAACTGTGCTAGTCTTTTGATTTCATTCTGTTCAGAATCTCTGCTTTTCTAGGGGGTCTACAAGAGCTGCAAAAAAAAAGGACATTGGGCATTATCTAGAGATTTGCATCCTGGGTACACTTACTGAATATTAGCTACAACCCAAATTCTGCTCAGAGTCCTTGAGCACTACTGCATGCATTCAATAAAGATTTAGTGAGTAAATACTGTGCACCAAGCTGGCACTATAAGAGGTTTTAAAAAGGAAAGAGGAGGTAAGGCCTCAGATTTTGAGAGCTTCACAGTTTGGTAACAACTACCCAGGTAACAACTACCCAGGTAACAACTACCCAGAGACAAAAAGACCACAATGTACATTATGCTATAAGAGAGAGTAGAAGATGGCTTGAGTAAGACATTTTCCTTAAGGGGCGAAGTCTGCCCTTGAGGAATGGAATATAATAAACAATATCTTTTTGAATTACTAGATAGATTATAATGTAGTGATATGTACAAGGTGTTATGGTATCATGGTTTCTATGGTATATGTTCCTTGTCCATTTTCCTAGTTTTAGGAATTCCTCTGGGAAATTGATTTTCTTCCTTTTCTCAGTTAATTGGGTTTGCGTGGGACTGTCCTCACCTTCAACTTCAGTACTAAAGTAATGAGTGCATTTCATACCACTGACCATACCATGAATGCACGGCTCCAATCAGGTCAATGAGAGTAAATCCCAGGACTTTTTCTAAGATTATAGAGAACTATTTACTTTTCCATCAGATCATCTAGGAGAAGGAATCAGACCTGAAATTTTCTAAAGACATCTCTGCACATGAAGAAAGCTCCTGTCTAAGAATGGACTAACACTATGGACAGGAGAAAGGAGAGGTAGAAATACTGAGAATGAGTCCTGACAACCTCATCTGAGCCCTGGAGTTAAGCCTCTTCTGGGTCTTTACAGTCACATGAGCCTGCAATTCGCTATTTTGGTTAAGCCAGTTTGAGTATGTGTTCTGTGTCTCGCTACTAAAAGAGAAGACCTGCTTACATAGATAGGAGCCCAAAGCTGAGATCCTCTGACTCTGCTTGGGAGAACATGTCACTGAAGTGAGTCTCCAGCTGAGCGTTAGAGGATGAGCAGACGTAGACCATCTAAATAAAGAAGGAAGGGCTTTCCCAGCAGAGGCATGGGTGCCAGCAAATGCAGAAGTGAGAAAAACAATGCCATGTTGTACTTTTAGAAAGGAAATGGAGTTGTACCAAATTTATGTGAAAACAAGCCAGTAAATCTCTAGAGGGCACCAGTCGAATTGGTATGTGGGTGTATTAGTTAGAACGCTTTAGTTACAAGTAACTGTATGCTTTTACTTAAACAACATGAAGTTAAAACAAACCACCATTTAGTGTGCAGTTAACAGCCTATTTGGATCCAGTGGTTCCAGGACCGATTGGAAAGCTCAGTGATGTCCCCAAGAACTCATCCCCTTTCCATCCTCCCCCTCTCACCATCTGTGCTTCGGACCTCAAGCTTCCCCCCTCGCTGACGATGGCTAGCTGCTCCCCCTTGCATTGTTCTCTTCCTCCCTCTCCCTGTCACTCAGACCACGGAGGACAAAATCCTCCTTCACCCGGTCGAGTTTTCATTACAGGCTGTTGGTCAAGACTAGGTTACGTGCTATTCTCGAAAGGAATGAGATTGCTGTGATGGCTGAGACCGATCAGTTCATGTCACAGAGCTGAGCAAATTGTCATTCAACATGAAATTAAGGGTCTGCTAGCTAGAAAAGAGTAACTGTACGCACAAGAATAGCTGTCATGAAGGAAATCAACAGGGTCAGCTAGAAGGATTGTTCTGGATAAGGTGTCAATGTAAATACATCCTCTTGATTGACTAAAAGCTATTTCTCTCAGGGAGCTGCTTCTCACATTCAGTATTTTACAGGGCCATTTTAAACCAACATCATTCTTGGCAAAGCCCATTTGAACCTGGCAAAATATCTAAAGTTTCAAAAGTACTTCTTCCAGCCCTGGCTGGTGTGGCTCAGTAGAGTGAGCGCTGGCCTGCAAACCAAAGGGTCACCTGTTTGATTCCCATGCTTGGGTTGTGGGCCAGGTCCCCAGTAGGGTTACGTGAGAGGCAATCACACATTGATGTTTCCCTCTCTTTCTCCCTGCCTTCCCCTCTGTCTAAAACTGACTAAATAAATCTCTTTTAAAAAAGTACTTCTTTTTTACCAGTAACGTGGACACATATTTTAGGGGACACACTACCCATAAGCCTTGTAGAAAACAACATCAGTAATAAAGGCATAATAGTGAATAATGCCATTCATTACATATCTGATTGTTGGCTTTTCTTATCCAGAAGCATTTATGTAAATTTATCTCATTTCATCTGTATAACCATGCATAAGTGGTAGCTATTTTTTTCTTCAGTTTACCAATGAAAAAGTTGAAGTACAGAAAGTTTAAATCACTTTTCAAGTTACACAGTGGTGCAGGGCAAGAGCCAGGTTCAGAACGAACTCCTAACTCTAGTGCTCTTTCTGTGGTTTCCTGAAGCTCCCAGATGCCAAGTCTATTCTTTGTGTTGTTTGTCCAACAACCTTTCTTCAGTGGGTTCAAGGTGATGTGTATTAGTACGGAGCTACAGAATTGTGTCTTGAACGAGAGTTGGTGATGATTTCATTATCTTGGTGGTGAATAAACACTGTAATGTCATGTTGATGATGCTTTGGCTCTGGTGATAGGACTTGCATACCTTCTGCCCTCAAAGACACATTGTACACTCATTTGCACTAGAATTTTAAAGGGCTATCGAAGTTCCTGCATCTTATTGTAAAACCTGAAAGAGGCAAGTATAAACACCATGCCATTGCCATTTCTAAAATGGAACTTCTTCATTGCTACTGCTTCATATAACAGTAGGTATGAAGTGCCACATGCATTACAGTTTTGTTTTGTTATGTAAAGGGTATGAGAGAAATATTCATGATATAGTGAAAAAAGCATTGAATTTAGAGTCAGAAAAGTTAGATGTATATCTTCACTGATTTTTTAAAAAAGATTTTATTTATTTATTTTTAGAGAGAGGGGAAAAGAGGGAGAAAGAAAGGGACAGAAACATCGATTAGTTGTCTCTCCAATGCACTGTGACTGGGACAAAACCCACAGCCCAGACATGTGACGTGACCAGGAATTGAACCTGAACTGCTGTCCTTTTGCTTTGCAGGGTGGTGCCCAGCCCACTGAGCCCCATACAGGTGAAGGCTCTTTACTGTATAGTAAACCCAAGAATAACTTGGGTTAAGTCTTTTGACTTCTACCATGTTTAATTTCCTCAACTTTTGCATGGGAAAGATGACAATGATATTGAGAAGCATGATCTTTCTGTGTGTTGTGAAGCTGACAAGTTTGTGAATATGATTGCCAAACAGTTGTCATTTTTCCTCACAATTTCCATTGTGTTCTTTCATCCTTGGTACATTGTTCCTGAATTCATGCATTTGAAATCAAGGTCTGGCTTTATGTATCCAAGGGCATTTGTGATATTCTTCCAAGAGCTATATATTTATGAGAAAAGGTTCCCAACCTCTACCTCTTCCTTAATTTACTTCTGATTTGTAAAACTCAGGGTTTCTCAGCCTTGACACTATTGATATTTTGGACCAGATGATTCCTCAATGTGGGGAGCTGTCCTGTGTATTACAGGGTGTTTATCATGATTTTTAGCCTCTATCCACCAGATGTCAACAGCAACCCACCCCTCCCTTATCACAGGACAAGCAGAAAAGTCCCTGGACATTGACAAAGTCTTCAGGGGCCAGGGGAGGTGGTGGTGGTGGTCAAATTGCCTCCAGCTGAGAAATGCTAATCTAACTATGATCTATGCCTTTCTCTACCAGACTTAGAAGACCTGTATTTGTTTAATTCAACTTCAGCAATGTAAAGTATGTGGTATGTTTGAACAGCATTTGGTTCAGAATTAATGAATGTGACTTTTAAATTATTTCATAGTTCAAGACACTTTGTGAAATTATGCACATTGTGCTTTGGAAGTACAGTGTAATTGAGTTTTAAAAAAACTAATCAAAATTTTCAATTAGATAAGCTCCATCCATTTAGGTCAGAAGTTTTCTTTAAAGGAATCTTTACTTTGGTAATCACAATAAAGAGACCTACATTTTTTACATTGTGAAAAAGGAAATCCTAATGTAGATTTCAATAACATGACAGATGACATTGAACCATGGCTACTTCTGTTTGTACCACAGATGAGATTATGACAGAAAATACATTTAAATGACATATACATTTGATCTTAATAATTTAAAAAAATTAAAATTAGTATAGGTTTAATAATGGACTTGAAAATCTATGTCCTGAAAAAGGAGCTATAAAATATTCATGAGAGAGAAAAATCAAACTAAATTAATTTAGTGGTTATTGTGACTTTTGTAGAGCAAAGCAATTTTAGTACCCAGAGACTTAAATTTCCCTTGTCACAGAAAGATGATTAATACATTGGTTGACATGGTAGATAGGCCTACTCAGTTGATGCATTTTAGGCCCCTGTAGCTCTGCTGTTTGAGTTGTTGAAAAATCCTTTATCATCCAACTTTATACAAATAGGAAAAAATTCTGTTTGCTATCAGGGAGGCCAAACTGGTCAAAGGAAGTAACTATAAAACAACTCAGTTCACATTTGTTTATGTAGCATTACCAGAAGGAGCACCTGTATTCAAAAACCTTTATGAAATATTTATTAGGAATATTTTGAATGAGATGGGTGGTGGGACTCTGTTTGAGAATGTTTGGATATAGATATTTTGATCGTTAGCCTTGCTTCCATCTCTACATAACTTTCTCTAAAAAGAATTGTCATGTTACCAATATGTGCCTGTGACACTGGCCCAAGTTTAAACAAAGAGGTCATTTGTGTTTTTGTTTCTCAAAATTATTCCTGTCCACTCACACTTATAGAAACCAGGCAGTTACATTCTATTAACCTTCTAGATATTATGTAGGTTGGTAAAGTGTGGATAGATAAGGTTAGAAAAAAGTGTACAGATCAAAATTTGCTTCTGCAATGATGTTTTGAGGGACTAGAGTCTTGTCATTCATCAATCTTTCATGCTAAGGTTCTCTGAAGTTTGTATCTCTTATTTCTATGAATGTATACGAGATCTATCCAGAAGGTATCCAGCCATGTCTCTATTATGAAAAAATATATATAGAAGAATATACAAGACGCAAGAAACATTATACATAGGATAACGATGTCTCAGTCCCCTTCAAAGTAGGCACCTTGGGACCACACACAGTTGTAATCGCCATCAGCTGCTCTGTTGTATTTTCCTGAATTTCATCAGTGGCCTGAAATCCCTTCCCTTTCAAAGGTGATTTTAGTTCTGGAAAAAGCTAGAAGTCACAGGGTGCTAAATCTGGGCCATAGTGGGGCTGAGTCACTGGGGAGATTTGATGTTTTGTCAAAAAACTCTGCATGAGAGACATGATGCATGAGTGGGCACATTGTAGTGAGGAAGCTACCAATTACCAGTTGCCCATAGCGGTGGCCTCCTGGATCACCTGAATAGTTTCTGTGGAGGAATGTCCAAGCTTAATGCAAAATTTAATGCAGACTCGTTGCTCTACTCGCTCAGTCATTTGGGATGCAACGGCAACACAGTACACGTGCTCACACAATGGCACCTACCCCTCCCCTACTGACTAATACTGTGAGGACATCATTGTTCATGCATACGCTATCCTTGGCTGCCAGGTTACATGGATGTCACTCAAACTGTTCTTATTTTATTAACAATGGTTGGACTTTTTCCAGACAGACCTTGTATGTTGGCTGGTGGAAAGACCTTGCCATACTCTCTGTAGGGGAGTTTCTCCATCAGGAAATGATCCACAGTTTCTTTCTCAGCTTTCCTACTGATGGGTCTTTAGTGGACTATTTAACTTTCTCAACTTTTGAATTTCTAGTCAGGACTTTAAGTCTTTAGTTTCCTCCTCCTATCAGAAAAAAATGATATTTTAGATTACTGGTTGTCTGGAGGTGGGGGTTGGGGTTGAAACAGAGTAATGCTAAAAGCAATGAGAAGCCTCCAAAGTCTTTGAAAGAAATTTTGCAGGTTATTTTTTTTATTGAAAATGGCTCCTCCTTTGAGATGGGTGTGAGTGGATGCGAATATATGTTGGAAGCCCTGTTAAACTATTTCAGTTTTCCAGGTGAAACATAATGGTGGACAAGAGTGGTGATAATAAAACATGGAAAAAATAAACATATTTAAGAAATATTTTGAAGGTAAAACCAATAGGACCTAACAGATTTGATGCAACATATGAGAAAGTGTGAAATCAAAGGAGGTACCAGAGTTTTTGGCTTGAGCAACAAGATGGGTTATGTTCCACTTATTGACATAAGTAACCCTGGGAAAGGTAAAGAGATGTGATTAAAACTTGAGTTTTAGACATATTAGTTTGACAGGCCCGTACAGCACGAGAAGCATGCAGTCGGATATATGTCTGGAGCTGAGGGGAGAGGACTGCTGTATTTTGATGGGTGATGTACTCATTCTCATGTAACATTTCATTATACATTCTGTGACTAACGGAATTTAGAGAGGGATAGTTGGGTCTTTAATTCAACCTTCTTTTACCTTTCAGCTCACATGAGCACCATCAAAAATAGAAATCCTTCTCTGGTCGGCATGGGTGCTCATGTTCTGTTGGTGATAGCAATGTGTTTGTCTTCATGGTAAATGGGGTGTCAACCTGGTTATCTCGGATCAGAAGACTCCTTCATAGTTTAATCTCAAAGCTAAAAGAAGATTAATGGGAAATGTCATCATGATACATCCCATGCTTAGAATCCAATAATTTCATTTTAATCAGTTGCATATTATTGGTAACACTGAATCGTAACTTTCCTTGCTTTTCAAAGATGTCGTGACCTTGCCCAGCTGTCTAAATAGAGTGGATAAAAAAAATCTGGATCTGTTCAGTACATTTTATTAGAAGAGTTGATATCTTCTCTCTTTTTTAAAAGTGAGTATCAGTGCCTTTAAATTATCCACAAACCACCACACAATAAAATAAAACAAAAGCAAACAACTGTAAGAGATTGTCTAGTGAGTATATATGACTCCAGAAGGCTAAATTGAACTGGAGGAGTATAAAAAAACCCAGCTTTCACCACTTTGTGTCTTCTTTCTTCTCAAAATGCAATCTATACTCCAGGAGGTAGAATTTCATTGTTGACAGCTCAATATGAAATCCTAATTTATTTTGAATAATTTGGAAATGAAATTGAAGAATATCATTTGCCAACAGATCATTTACACTGAAAGATTTATTTTGCATAATATCTTTTTATGAGGATTTCAGAATTCAGAAGAGGAGAGATCTGGTATCTTCTCTTGAATAATATGTCATCTCTGCATTTTTTAAGTATGTTTTGAGTTCCTTAAGCTTGGGAGCGTTATTACTGTAAAAGTAATTTTAACATTCTCTTTGATAAAATGCAAAGAAAAAGAGAACACTCAATCTATTGTCAGAACACATAACATATGGTTCAAGTTAGAGAAATGAAAGGAGCTTATTGGAATGTATCTTAGACCTCAATTAGCCAAACATTTGCATTTTTCAAACAAGTTTTTGTGTGTTTTAAACAAGTGACACAACATCACTACTATTTCGATACACGCTATTTGAAGCACCAACTTTTCTTTACTGTATCAGGAAGTAGAATCTAATTTATTTGGATAGAATAGTTTTACAATTTGATAGAAACTACATGAATAGAAAGAGAGCTTGGCTGAATTTGAAAACTAACAACTTATTTCTAACTTAAGGCTTGAAATAACTCTGGTTTTCCTCAATTATTTTTATTTGTAAATAACATTTTAAAATATATTATTTTTCATAATAATATTTCCTATCACCTTGTGATAGGAAAGGGAGATTTAACTGTTATGCCGAATTGAAATAGGTAACAACCTTTAGCTTGTGTGTGTGTGTGGTAGAAATGCTAATGTAAGTCTATGTGCCTAAAACCTAAGGTGGATTTTTGCATTTTGCCTGGCCTGGAAGTTCTCACTTTTAGTTAATGTGAAATTATCAAAGTTCAATTTCCAGTATATTGGTGGAGATGGAAAAGGAAAGATGATATAACTTGAACAGAATCCAGTTTATTCCCTGAAAGGCAGTGAATGTTGAAATGCTTCGGACTCAACATTAGAAAGGACTGAAACCTGCGTTTTCTGCATGTTAGCTGTGCGATGTGGAACAAGTTACTCAACCCTTTGAGCCTCAGTGTTGTCATCTATAAAGCGATACCTATTTTATAAGGTTAATAAAATAGAAGTCTCTGGGGTAGTGCAAACACCTAAGAAATATTTAGTAGTAATTATAAACATAATAATTATAATTAGTAAGTTTCCAGCCTGCCCAAACTATTACTCACTTTTCAGTAACCCAAGATAAACAATCACAAAGAGTTTATATCTTGGCAAATACTCACTTTATTATTATTATTATTATTGTTGTTGTTGTTGTTATTATTTTGAGCTTAAGGTAGTATATTTCAGCCAGGCTAATGGAATTTTTCCGAAAGTTTTTTAAAAAAGTATTTTGAAACTGAGTTCATAGATTATAGAGTCAGGGGGCCCATTGAATGTGTGGTCCAAATACTTATGTACAACCTAAGAACTTAAATCAAAGTTTTCTCCAAGTCACATAGCTACCTCAAAGCAGAACTGTTATCATTACACAGGCCTTCTGATTCCCGGTCAAGTGTTCATTTGTTAAATGATGCTTCATAAACTCTGAGATGACATGACAAGTAGGTTAACACAGGAATGTGTGATGGTCTATGTTTGACCTGCTCCATAAATTCAGGTTGTAAATAATGTAAATAATGTCATTCAAAAAAAAAAATGAGCTCCCAGTACTCACTTGCCAGATTGGCAAAGGTCTAGTAATTCCCTCATAAGGCTCCTCCCCGCTCATATCCAGAAACTTACACAGTGTGAAAGAAAGGAGGTTGTGCCTACTCATGATTCTGAGCAGACCAGAGAGAAGCTACAATTTCATCAGTCTAACCTGCCATGCAGAGCCTGTGTACAGTAGAATGTTATACAGTCCAACAGTTGCTACTTGTCCTCTTGTGGTCCTAAATCCCCAAGGGAGGACCATTCAAGGCCATGGGTCTTTAAGAGAGCACCACCCCATCCTCTTGGTTCTGAGTTAGGTGCCAAGACATGCTGGCTTATGTTCCAAGGAGGGCGATTTTTCATGCTCAACTCCATGTGTTCCTCTAGCAGCCATTCCCTATGATGCTGACTCCTCTCTGGAGGAGTCTCTCCACATAGCAGAAACCCATCTTTTCTCCTTCCAATACCAGTGATAAAAGAGTTCAGAATATATTTCTGAGACACTAGACCTACCCATTTGTGCTTCATTTACTGGCTTTCTCTATCATGTCCTATTGTCCCTGCATGATTTCCTCTGTGGGGTGGGAACCTATTCCAGAGACACATCCTTCTCTGGAGATGAAGGTGAATTTTGGGCACCTTTCCTCAGAATAGGAAAGAGTGAATGGCAGTGAACCTGGCACAAAGAAGACCTTTCATTAACATTTTTTGAATGCCTAGGTAAAAAAAACCTAAATGTGAAATCTGAATCGGGGCACCTAGGTGATATTATAAAACTTAAAATTTTATACACAAACACACACACACACACACACACACATAAATAATTTTAAGGGTTTTTTTCTTCAAGTCATTATTCTCTAATTAACCTCTAAGTCTGGTGAGACTTCTTGGTGAATTTGCAGTGTGATCCTTTTTGAAACAAATTCTAATTATATAGTCTATATTCTAAATAAATATATATTCCTCTCGACATATATATGTGTTCATACATATTCTATAAACATACACTGTTTGGATTTAGCAATGTTTTAGGGCAGTTGTATTCTTTTAATGTTTTTATTTTGGCCACATTCAAGAAATTATAAATTCATATGCAAAATAAGTCTACGAATCTACCCATTATCCAGCTGCAGCTTTAAAACATGCCCTAATTGATAAGCTTCCAGATTTGTTTTAATGGCTGAGTCTCATCTGTACAGCCAGTTTGGATCATAAAGCAATTCCTATTTGAAGTGTTTGACCCAAAAAGGGAACACAGTGGATGGTGGTGAGTCACACTTAGTCATAGTATTTCATTCTTTTGTCAGACAAGGTTGAGAATTGCCCAGAGGAGCTGTTATACCTCCTGACCTGCAGGTCCCTAGAAAAGAATGGGGCCGTTTGAGAGATTTATTTCAAGCAGAAGGCTGCATACAGAGGGAATCCTTGTTGCTGTTATAACTACTACTACTATTATTCAGTTTGTATCTGGAATTGGTGTTGGAGGTGAGCTGCAGGTGCCAGTTGTCTCAGAATGGGTGGAGATTAGACTTGAACATTTCCATGGACTTTCCTTGATCAAAGATACCTTGATGGAGCTGACAGATATTTGCTCAGAGTAGATTTGAAGCTCAGAGACTCACAAACACATGTGATCCTCTCCAAGGCAGAAACAAACTTCCTGTGAAACTAGGCCAAAATTTCAATCTTGTAACATCAGCTCTTGGTAGGAAGGTTCAGTTCCAGACCTTTGTACTCTCTTCAGTTAAGTTTTGAATACTCAGAAACATTTCCTGTAAATATGCTCAATAATTTGTTTTAAAAATATATTTTTAACAATACCCAAGAAGTTTCAGGAATGCCCTAATTTCAAAAGAAATAAATCTGTTAATTGGTTGTAGAGCAGAATGATGGGCTAGAGAGCTGTTTAGGAATATAAATTCAGTTTTGAAATATTATTTTTAAAAACACCAGAGAAGAAATTGAGGAAGCAACATTAATTTTATCTTCCAAAATCTGGTCTGGGAAATCAAGTCAAGGCCCAGTTGCCAGCCATCATTCTCCCTCTGGTTCCTTGTAGGCATGTCCTTGTAGGCTGGTTCTAAGACTTGCAGTTGGGGTGTGACAGAAGATGAGAAAGAAGAGGCTTCTCATGCGTCTCCAGTTCAGATTTTATCATGGTTCTGCACTGATGAATAGGATTCTGTTGTACAATCATTCCCGAAGTAGTATTTTTTGTTCTCATTCTGCTTTTCCTTTGGGAGCTCTCTTCTGGGAAAGTTGTATGTTGGCTTTAGGAGGAATCAGGAATTTATGGGTCCTTAGACTTTTCTTCAATACAAAGTCTCACTGTTTTTTTATTTTCATTTTTTGGGAGGAGTGAGACTTTATTTTTTTAATTTTTAAAAATTGTTGTTCAGTTATAGTTGCCCCGCCTTTTCCCCCATTGCTCACCTCTGTCCTGCCCCCACTTCCACAGTCAATCCCCTCCAATTGTCTGTGACCATGAGTCTTATATTCAGGTTTCTTTGCTTGCTCTTCCCCTTCTTCTCCCCGTTATCCCCCTCCTCCCTCCCTTCTAGTCACTGTCAGTATGTTCTTTATTTCCAAGTCTCTGGTTTTATTTTGCTCATTTATTTGTTTTGTTGATCAGGTTGCACTTATAGGTGAGATCATATGGCATTTGCCTTTCACTTTGTGGCTTATTTCACTTAGCATAATGCTCTCCAGTTTCATTCATACTGTCATGAAGGATAGGAGTTCCTTTTTTCTTTCTGCTGCTTAGTATTCCATCATTTATTTGTGCCACAATTTTTTGATCTACTTACTGATGGACACTTAGGCTGTTCCAGCACTTGGCTATTGTACCTTGTGCTGCTGTGAACATTGGGGTGCACAGGTCCTTTTGAATTGGTGATTCAGTATTTTTAGGGTATAGTCCCAGCAGTGGGATTGCTGAATTGAAAGGCAGTTCCATCTTTAATGTTTTGAGGAAATTCCATTATTTCCACAGTGGCTGTACCAGTCTGCATTCTCACCAACAATGCACTAGTCTCACTCTTAATTATTGATATTAATTTATTTTATTCTGTTCATCCATTCTTTCTTATC
>PVKM010006466.1:0-44185 GCA_004027735.1 Carollia perspicillata | reverse complement strand
AAGAGTCCCAAGAGGACTAATAAAAGAGCTTTGAATTTCATTATGTTTGAGTGGGAGGCACTAATTCAATTAACCACAAAATGAGAAATTTTCTACCCCTTTTGTTTGAAGCAGTTTTGAAGACAGACTACCCAAGGAAATGCCTGGGCTGCTTTGGAATATAGTCTCCCTTCTGAAGAAAAGCAGTCCTGTCAAATTTCAGGCCAGCTTCTCACCCTTTCCTTTTGTCTTCTGTAAAATTATTGGCAGTGAGAACAGCATAGTGAGTAAGAGCGTGGACCCTGTCGTCTGCTTTCTTGAGTTCAAATCCCAGCTCCGCCATTTCTAGGTGTGTGACCTTGAGCAAGTTACTTAACCTTTTTGAGCCTCAGTGTCCTCACCTGTAAAGTGGGGGTAATGGAAAGTAACTATCATAGTCACTGTTATAAGTATTAACTTAGTTAATATGTGTTAAAGCATTCAGAAGAGTGCCTGGGACATTCTACTTAAATGTTTGCCATTTTTATTGAGAAACTGCTCTGTACGAGGCACCGTGCAGAGAGCCAGAGATACAGGGATGATTATTAGGGCAAAGTTTCTGCTCCCAAGTCTTAGAATCTGGAAGCATGCAAACAGAAGAAAATGCTAATGCAAGTGGTCAGTGCTCTGACGTGGCCAAAGTCCTGAGAAAGAAACTCTTGTCTCTGAAAGATGTAGGGAAGGCATCATACAGGATGTGAACTTGGACCTTGAAAGATTAATAGGCTGCATGAGCAGGGGAATAAGGGATGGGAGGAATGGAAGGAACATGCCAGGATTCAGAGATAGCTTGTCCAAAAACAGGTCTTGCAAGACTACGTGCATCCAGGGATTGGTGGGCATTTACCAGGGTGACCAAGGTTTTATGGAGTGGACTGGTGAAGGGTGAGTCTGGAGGGTCCCTGGGGGCAGGCAGTGAACGGGACTGTTTATTTTGGGTAGACCAGATGGTTCCATTAAATCTGGACTTCCACGAGCTTTACAAAATTTAGAAATTCTTGTCTAGGTTTTTCTTGGACAGAGGACTTCAAGTACTTTGGAGAAAGCTCATTCCATAGCTAAATATTCATGTCTGGGGGCTGACAGGGATCTGTCAGCGGGGGCTGCTCCGGTGCTCCCCGCCCCCATCCCCACCAGTGGGGAATTTGCCGTTCTGGTTAAGGAGACTCTATGTGAGGATCAGAAAGAAATGTGTGCAGGTTGTTATTCCCAAACCTGCTAAATTGCTTAAATCACTGTTACAATTTGGTATGTCTGTGAAGTATGTGGTTTTTGACTTTGGCAGACTGTGCCATTTTGGTATTGGAATTATGCTCTTAGGTTTTTTTCATTTATCAGGTTCAGAATCCTATTTGCTGCACAACCCTGACTTGTAACTGTTTTAAAAACTTATTTTTAAATCTGTTGTTTGGATCACAGATTGTGTAGTTCCATAGAAATAACAATGAAATTGGTAAATCCTCCAAGACTCAGTTGACCCAAAATGTAGGTAAATAGTAGCTAATATTCATTAAACAAACAATACAATTCCAATACTAATAATTTTTGTTGTGGAAAAAAAAGGGAAACAGTAAAACTGAATAGCAAGTTTAAACTTTTTTCTATTTAAAACATCACCAGCCTCGCTAGATTGCTAGTGTACCACGTCCTTGACAGTTTATAGAGCACCTTTGGATACATTATCTAATTAGAGCCTCAAAACCATTTTGTGAGGTCACCACAGGTGAGGAAATTACAATTCAGAGAGTCCAACTGGCTTGTCCAAGAACACACAACTCTTGTCAAAACTTTCTTTTAAAATGTACAATATAAATGAATCATGAAATAGAGTTGCCTTTATGATGTTGATTGCATTGAAATCTTGCAACATTTTCATTAAAGTTTTTGGAAGGGAAGTGAGTTATGAGATGACAAGATCTTGCAACTGCTTGTCTAAACTATTAAATATTTATTGAACTCCTACTAATCGTTCCTGGTTTGGGGGCAGGCAGGGAATCATAGGTGTTTGAGGTGTGATTTCTGGTCTTTACTAATTAATGTAGTGGTAGAAGTTGTAGAGTAGGAGGCCCCGGATCCAATGCAGTTGGGACCAGGAATCTGCCAGTTACTCCAAAATCATGGTTTCAGGTAATAATAACCAGAACACAAAACATGCATGTCTTAAATGTCAAACATCACAACGCCTTTCTAAGTAAACTGATTTAGCCAAAATAAGTCAATGCCTTTGAAAGAGATAGTAAAAAAATCAAGTTATTTTGTAGTAGAATAAATACATCTTGCCATTTCCAGAAACACAGCAGAAAAAAGAAAGAGGGAGGAAGAGAATGTAGACTGAGGCAATAGGATAGTGAAACAGGCTTCTGCTAATACTAAGCACCTTCCTCGGGCTGTGATAGCAGATTTTGTAGGATTTATTATCATGTAATTTTTAACTTGCATAAATACTCATTAAACCAGGAACCCCATCTTATTTTCTTCTTCTTTTTTTTATTTCATGGGAGCCAATTTTGCGTTGAGTACATAGTGCTGGATAAATGTTTGAGGAGTGAACGAAGGGCTGATTCAACACGATGTTAGTTATGTCAGTACAATAACATCCTAAACCTGAGGCCCAAAGGGTCAGCTCTCCTTTCTACACGTTTAACTGTCTCCCAGGGACAGCCCTTGGCCTCGGGAGATCAGAGAATCTGCTTTGACTGAATTTCCAAATGACAAGGTCAGCTTTCGTAAAAATGTATTTCAATTCCATCCCCTTATGCACTTTGTTATGAGCCTTGGCTGTCTTCCTGTGCCTTATGACAAATCCTCACGGAGCAAATACCTTCTACAGAGGGACCTGTGCCAAGAAGAAGAGAGGCACGATTCCACTGCCACCATTTTTTTTTTTGAGGATTTTTGGGGATTCTGAAAGGGCCTGTAGAATACTCTAATTCTATCTCCAGGTTTTTCCTGGACTTTATTTATTTTTCTTCTGTGGTACATTTAAATTCTATGGTTCCCAGTGTATTTATTTGTAAAGTGGATTTAATTCTGTTCTTGTAAAGCCCTTAGAAAGGTCTGCCAGGGGCATGCAGGAATGCACAATGCTTAAGAAAGATGTTAAAGTTTTAAGAGAGATTTATTTGACCCTGAGGCCAAATGGCACAGCCTGCGAATGTGATAAATCTAGCCAATAAATAAACAAATAAATAAATAAACATAAATGCCTTTGAGGAGGCAACTGGCCAATAGGCAGCTCGGCAGTTGGCATTGACTTTTACAAGAGCACTTGTTAATTCCACACGCTCTGGACAGTTATAAAGGTTTCATTTCCTCCCCAGACCTTTGTTCCCCCCCGGGCTGTGTGGAGTGGAACACTTTATTTGAGACTGGAGTCGTGAATGTACTCCCTACAAGGCGATGACTTCATGTATATTGATATTGCCAGTAGGGGTTTATTTTCTTTCTTGCGAGGCTGTGATCCTTTGAAGCCAGGAACCACGACTTACACAGCTCTTTGCACAGAGCTTTATCCACAGAATGTGTTCAACAGCATTTGTTGAGTGAATGGATGAAGAATGTCCGATTCACTGCTGTTTCTCCAGCACCGAGCACAGTGCTAGCACGTGGGAAGCACGAAATAAATGTTTGTCAAATGAATGAACAAATGAATGGGTTGTGCAAATCACAGTTTCAGCAGGAGTTCCATCTTTAGTACTCTTTCATCTCAGAAGCAACACAATATTGACATGTTGGTGGTTGCTAGAATGGCGCATTGTCATTATTTGAAAAACTCAGTGTCAGAACTTATCTCAGGGAGGTAAGGTGCTAGAGACTGTAGAAAAGAGAGGAGAGGGGGAGAGGGAGTAAGAGGCACGGATGCCAAACATATGTATCTATTTGTTTGCCCATTCGTCTGTCCATCCATCTATCCCCAAGAAAGAAAAAAGTGTCACCAATGTTTAAGTATGACTCATCATTGATTGCAAGATGCATCCCTATTTCAGAGCTGTTCAATGTGAAAAATGAGTGAGAATTAGTTGAGTACAGTGGGGCCATTGAAGCAGGAGGCTTCTAGTCTTCAGAGCTGCAGCCACGGTGGGTCCTGGGGTCTCCCTGTCCCCTCCCCCTGGCCCTGCCTTCCCTGCATATGTATGCTGCTAGGCACCCCTATGTTGAGTGGCAACCGGCTGGCCTCCTGCTTCTCCCCAGGAGGAGGAGCTGGCAGAGGCTAAGTAGAGTGAGCACAGAGTGCAAAGGCCAGGAGCCTGGGAAGCTTTCTGTTTGGATTTGGCAATGCCACCCCCTCAGTCCCCTGGTTGCTGTGCTAAGTCAGCACGGTAAGATGTTGTCCCAGAGGCAAACCCTTCCAGTTCCGGGGACACACATGGCTGGGTTTATAGGTTCTCTTGTCCAGAGGCACGAGAAGATCAAGTGCCCCCTTGACGTTTTCACCAGCTCCGAGCAGCTTCTATTTATTTACTAAGGCTTTATCTTGTGATAGGGACCTGCCAAAATGAGAAATAACCTGATACTCTAGGCCTAAGCCTATGGGCAAAATGGCTTTCTTCTTTCCCTAAGATAGAACAAGGGCTGGAGGTGAGCAGAAAGTTCAAAGCCATCTGCAGCAAAAGGCATGATCTCTGCCCTTGTACCTAGGGTGGGGGTGATCACCCAAGTTCTTAGGTTTCACTGCCAACTGCAGCTATTTCAGCACCTCTTTCCTTTCAAACAGCTTGGGTTGCAGACAGGGAGGTAACCAGATGCTTCACATTTGCTGTAGTAATGCTGTTTCAGTCCCTATTCCTTGACCTTACAACTCACCTGTTCCTCTTGAGCTATTGTCACCCTGTGGGGTGAGACATCTCCTGTACAGATTTTGCAACTGATATGAGGAATCACCTGTAGCTCATACTCACGTCATCACTCAGTATGGATCTTGGAGCAGCAGAATATGACATTATAGCTACAATATTAATTTAACTCCTTTCATTCAGAGTGCGTTAGAGGCTTCTGTAGATTACTGTCCCTGACCCCAGAAAGGTTGTTTAATGTTTCCATGGTCTTTCTGTCTGTGGTATAAATCTCTGCTCTCTGAACATTTAAGATTAGAGGTATTTTAGAGGTTTTCCAGTCTTACATCAATAAGCCCAAACTCAGCATGACATATAGCCTAACTAGTCAGAACTCTTAGCTCAAACCAGCTCAAGCCAAAAACAGAAGATAACGACTCATGTGACTCAGAAGTCCAGGGAAAGATCTAGAGCTCCCGACATAGGTGGATGCAGGGGCTCCATCAGTGCCTTCTGGTCTCTCTCTCTCTCTCCCTTGTCATGTGCTGGCTCCAGGTCTGTCATTATCATTGTTTCATTCTGCAGACATGCTCTTTCGAGACATGGGGAAGATGGCTGCCCACATCCAAAATCGAGATCTTTCCGGCCTCAGAGGAAAGAGGCATTCTTTTCTTCTGATGTCATCCCATGAATCCAGGGAAGCCCTGAAGGACCCTGCTTGGATCTTGTGTCCACTTCTGGGCCAGTCATTAGTGCTGGCTTTGATTAGCTCCTCCTGAGCCATGCGTGCCTGCCCCCCTGCCCCCGACTGTGGGTGCTTGGACCCTGCGATGACAGCCCCTTTGGGACCACGAACAGTGGAGGAGGAGCAGCTGTCTAAAGGCAATGTGGGCGGTGGACAGACAAAAGCACCAGATGTCTTCTAGAAGGGCCTTTTATGGTTTGGCTCTTTCTATCTGTCCAGCTCCTCCTAAGATTTCCCTCTAGTTTCTTACTTACCAATCACGTTGGACTATTCCCCTTGATGAAAACCTGTCTTCTTCACCTTGACACCTCAGTGTTCCCTGGAATTTTTTTCTTCCCTTTCTACACGTGCCAAAATTCTCCTCAGTCTTCAAGGGCTTAATTAAAATGCTACTTTCTTCAAAAACACTTTTTTATACTCTCAGTTCTTCCACCATGCAGCCAAGGGTTTTGGCTGACAGCACTTTAGAGAGTTTGCTTTGTCTTGTCTCTATTTGGAGTCAGTTGCTTATAGGTCTGTCCCAGAAATGCAAAGATTGACCTAATCATTTAGTATTCTTCCAGTGTCACATAGGAAACATTCACTAAACATTGGTTAGATGGATACATGTTCTCTCGAGGTCTTTTTTTGAGAGGACTCTACGTGTATGTATTGGGTCCATCCAAATACACACAACTCATACACTCTCAGAACTTGAGTCCCTGTATGTGGCGTCTGCTGAATGATGCACACAACAGAATGCTGTGTATTTCCAGCAACACTCTGGGAATGACACAATTAGCTTAGTTCCAAGCACATGATCTTATCTGATGACTTTTCTGTCTCTGGCTTAGGGAGCAGGACAAGTTGGGAATGGGACAGTGGAAGAAAATCTATCAAGCCAAATAACTGGGTGCACTGTAGGAGTGAATTATGTCATCTCTGGAAAAAGAGCCAAAGCTAAGGGAGGTCGTGGAGCATAATGGGTAAGAATGTAGCCTCCAGGTTCAAAGTCAGTCCCGGTGCTTGTTAGCTGTGTGATCTTGGACAGGTTAACTAATGTCTCTGAGCCTTGCTTTCTTTGTAAAATAGCCATAATAGAATTTTCATGCGGGAGCATGGCTGTGAAAACAGAATAAGGTAATGCACATAGGCCACCTAACCTAGTACCTGACTTCTAATAGGGGCTGCCCCCCACTCCCAACATACAAACACAAGCTGTGGGACAAATAAGCGTGGGATATTTCTCCAGGGAAGCCAGCCACATTGGTGGGTTCCCTACTGGGAATGCAGGAAAGAATGTTCTCTCTCAGTTCTGAGTGTTGTATCTGGCTGATACCGTCACTGTCTAGTGACTGCGTGATGAATGCACTGAAAGGATGGGGTATTGGGTGGCCAGAAGTCAGTCATCTCTGCTGAGAGCAGCAGGGGTGGCAGCAGCATCGGCAATGGATGATGCGTTTTTGTTTTCACTGCATCTGAAATGTGCAGTGAGCCCGGAGAGAGAGCGGATGCAGAAGCCCCCCCATTATCTAGATGACACCTGGTATGTGGAGGACCCCTTATCTTTGGCTGAAGGATCCGCATTGGTGAGGGGAGGAGGCTACGCCATTTTCTGAATTCACGCTGTGCCTATTTATAATAAGCTTATTGTAAACAGTATAGGAAGAGAACTCCAGAGTGCAGTCCACTGCCAGAATGATGACAACTCCTGGAATTTCCTCTGATTCTTATGACCCCTCCTATGCTACCCATCATCCCATGTATTCAAATGCCTTTCATATTTACATAGAACAGCTATGACCAATGCTGATTGCATCGTGGAGAAAGGCACATATGTGATTCATTTTCTTAAGCCTGAAGTCTGGAGGATTTACCTAAGGACCCAGGAATGTCATGAGGTAAGTTTTGGAAGTGTCTCAGGTGGTGTGGTGATTATCAGTTGGCAGGCTCACCTCCTTTTCCATTAATTGGCTCTGGGTTTGCATTTCCAAACTGTGACCCACCATGTTAATCATCGGATGGAATCTTCAAGGAGGCGGAGAGAACTACACTGCGTTACTGGTGAGCAATGGTTGTGAGCATGCTTGTGCTCTTGAAGCAGTCCTGGACACCAGAAATGAGGGCCCCGTGAGCCAACACTTCCCTGAACCGTCGGATGTCAGGATGGATCAGGGTGGGGTCTGTAAAGGTGATCTCTGCAGGCGCAGTCAGGAGACCCAAAGAAGCCGTACGTTCTGCCCACAGCTTCCCATTTAGTTGTTCTCTTCCCTTGAAGATTTATCACATTGCATTGTGATTACTTATGTATCTATCTGTCTTCCTACATCAGTTCAAACTCTTACCATTGCAAGTAACAGAAAACTCAACTCAAACTACTTCAAGGAAAAAAAGGGACTTTATTGGCTCAGTAACCAAGGAGTTCAGCTGGATCCAGAGGCTCTAACAATATTCCGGGGACCCAGCCTCTCTCCATTTCTCAGTCCTGCCCTCCCCTGTGCTGGCTCCATTACTCAGGCATGCTTTGCTAGGTAGGGACAAATGGCTGCAGTGGTCCTAGAAGTAGATTGCCACAGCGCCAAACACAGAGGGAAAACGAAGGCCCTTCTCTCTGCTGTATTGGCTCATGCTGACTCTGAATAAATCACGTGACTCTGGCTGGCCAGGCTGAGGGCTCGTGCCTGTGGAGCCGCGTGTGGGGACAGCCATACCTGAACTGCAGTCACTGAGACCAGGGGGAGGGTTGGTGCTCTAACGCTGTGTGGGGAACCGTTATTAGAAGGAGGAAGAATGGAAACTGGGCTGCAAAAAAATAGCCTCTGCACTCCCCTTCTGGCACTCGAGCTCTTCAGTGGAAAGACAGTGCCCACGGACTCTGCTGCTGTCCCGCTTCCTAGGACCATGACTAGCACAGTAGTGACGTCTGCATGCTGATGGGAGTGACCTGCTGGCTATTGGAAGACCTGGGCCTAGTTCCTCATGCAGTCATGTCATGCCTGTGTTGTCGCCCACTGGAGACACAATGGCTTCTGGAAAGGTTTAAAATCTTCCATGTCCCTTCTGTTTAAACAAAGTACTCTAACTTTGCTGTTCAAAGTGAAAAATGTCAGTAGTCTTGATTTTGGCCGACCTGCTTTGGCAAATTGATCGGCACTTTGGTAACTCTCGGGAACTTATTAATATGCCAAATCTATAGTGGTAGTAGGGATCCAATTTGGCTAAATGTGTCTGGGTTGGACACGTCTCATAAGCTTCCTCCGATTTTCTCAGCTCTGTCTCTCGACTCTCACCTGCTCCCCCTGTCTGGTCCCTGCTGCGGCTTTCACTCTCTGAGGGCCAATCCCGTGCTCCCAACCCCACGCCACGGCCTGGTGCCATCCAGTCAATCACTCTCCCATGTCTCCAGGTTCTGGTTACATCCCAACTCTGATGGAAGGCCACCCTGCAAGGCATGGCCTGTGTCCTAAGGGCCAGAAGGCACACCCGGAGGTGTGGGGGTGACCGGTGGGGGTGAACAGGAGATACATGGGAATGGGTGGATACATTTCTTCTCTGGACTCCCTCTGTGGACCCTTTGAGGCCCACCGTGCAGCAATGGCCAACATACTAATACACCACTTTGCACTGCTGCTGCTTCTTCCCTGCCTCCTTCTCTTTCCTTTCCTTTCATCATCCCAGGCTTGCACCTCCCAAAGAAAGCGCCTGGACTTAATTCCTGCCGCAGGCTCTGTTTTCTAGGAAACTTGGTCTAACACGTTATTTTGTTTTTAGCTGACATTTTCTTTTAAAGCTGCTGAAATGGTTTTTAAGTTCAATAATCTTTACTTGTTTCCAGAGAGAGGGGAAAGGAAGGAGAAAGAGAGGGAAATATTGATTACTCTCATATGCCCCCAATTGAGGACCTGGACCACAACCCAGGCATGTGTCCTGAGAGGGAATCGAACTGGTCGCCTTCTAGTTCACAGGCCCGTGCTCAATCTACTGAGCCATACTAGCCAGGGCAAAGTTCAATCATCTTGATTGGCTCTAATAAAATGAGGTTTCTATTTTTTTTCCTATTTGTGAGATGGATAAACTGAGGCACACAGTGGACGAGGCTTGTTCAACATTACAGGCTTAATCATTGACCCACTTAAACACAGCATCCAGGTTTCCTGTCTTCCCTTTAAATGCTCTGCACCCAATCACAATTGAAGTCTGGATCTGCACGCACAAAGGCAGAGAATAATTGGGACAATTATCCCCATCATTCAAGCCAGGCAACCAAACCTAAAATAGCTGCATAATTGAGCTCAGTGTCTCCACTTCAAATTGGGCCTCTGCAAAAAGCCGAAGACATGTTACCCGAATCTTGTCAGTATGTTGTTGTAAGTGCTACTGGTGCTGGGTATATGTTTTTATGCAGTTGATTCTATTTCTTGAAATATTTCGCATTATGGGCCAAATTCCTTTCCTTTTAACTAATGGAGATGAAAATAAAGTTCCAGTAAAGATAATAGACTTCTGACAGGAGGGGAAATGTCATAATTATAAATAAAACATTTCGGATTTGCCCAGAGGCATACAATAAACCTGAAGGTAAGGTTAATTAGTAAGTGGATATTATGTGCTCCGGTTTCATATTGATTTCAAAATGACTCCTTGTCATTGTTTTATGTTTGTTCAAAATGAGGTTTTTTTTTAAAGAATTGAATTTATACTCAAATGCAGAAAACCAATAATAAAGAGGAATCTATTACAAAGAAGGTTCTGGTGATGGGATAAGTTTCAATCCAAACCTAAAAGGAAAACATTATCATTTCTGGGCTTTTACCTGTGTGGTGGTTGGTAATTGCAGGGTGGGGGTGTTGAGGGGTGGGAGCTTGAATTGCCCTGTTTTATATAGAAATGTATTAAATTAATTATGGCGTTATATTGGGGATTCTACTCTCTTTCAGTTATTTTTAAAGCACCATTTCTAAACTGGTGCTCAAAATGCAGTTGCTTCATCATGTTACTATTGTCAGACAGCACCATGGACATTCATCTAGAAAAGGCAATGCGTCCATCTAGCGTGAAAGCCACTTCTGCACATCAGCAGCCCAAATTGTAAATGTCAAACACGTATGAAGAGCACCATAGAGTTTTCTGACACCTATTTAAAAGTACATGAGCGGTAACTCTTCTAGAAAAAGAGCCAATTATATAAACATTACAAGTATTTGCAGTAGAAAAAACTGTTTTAATGAAACATACACCTAAAAGAACTGAAGAAATATTGCAATTTGCTTGGTGTTTTAGGTTGTTGGTGGGGTCCAGCTTGGATTTTGACTTTCCCAGTCATGGATGAGTTGGGGAGGAAAACCAAGGCTTCACGGAGGATCTTTACCAGGAGCTCAAAGAAAGCCCACGTGGCACATTCTGTCATGGCAAGACTGATACGAAGCACGACCCATGTTACACAGTTGGGAATTAGAGAAGGGACCGTGTCTTAGCCATGATGTCCTTGGTGCGAGAGACTGTTAGAAAGAATAGGAATGACGTCATGAGTTTGTTTGTGGCTTAGATCATTCTCTAGTCAACCTTTCGGTTGAGCTCCACGTCTACATAATCACCTATGAAATGACTAGGAAGTAGGTCAGATGTTGATCCGTGCTTATGGAAAACTGGGCAATTATTCCGGTCAAGTATACAGAACAAATAAAAGCCAAGGTGAGCCAGATTCTTCTTTTTGATCCTTTCACCTCCAGAGTGTCAGAAGAAACTTAGAGATTTCAAAAAGCTCCCTATTCCCAGGAAAGATAAGGAGGTTCCAGAAAGGAATAAAAGAACTGGCTGTTTAGCATTGTGAACTTGTCAACACCACCAGATAGAGAAACAAATGGTGAAGGTCAAGAAAACTGAGTTTTGGAACTTGGCACGACATTTAAAAACAAAGATCTTCTGCCAAAGATTCTTTGATTTCTACTTCCTTTACAGTTATAATAAAAATACCACGAAATTCAACCAAATACATTCATTTTCAACATACAAACCATGCTAGGCTTTTGGTTGCAATGAAAAGCATGCTATTCCAGAGCAGCAGAAGACACTGGACTTAGTGGAAATTTCCTTTGTCACAAAAGGCGAAACAGCACTTTAGTACACACTGCTCCTGTTTCTAAATGTATAAAGGCAATAAAGGTTAAAACTTAGAAAGATTATGAGACAGAATTTGATAATTAGTCCCTTCAGGCGACGGGGTGCCATGATACCCAACTTCATTTTGGAACATCAAACTTTTCCTCATTGCTTATTGTAAGTATTATTTAAACATGAACATATTAACAAAAGTGGCCGTGGCTGGCTTGTTTGTTGCTGCTTTGATTGCTCCTTGGGGCTCCGTGGTTTTCTTAACCCAGGCAATGGATGGGCATTTCAGGGGAGAATCATCGTCAACCTCAGTAACGAACTCCATCATCTTTCTTTCTCACCTCCTTTGTTCTCTCCATTATTTCCTGGCATTCCTTCTCCTTCTGTATTTAAGAACACGTATTTTACAGTTAAAGGGCACAATATTTTTTAAACCAGTCAGTTGTCTAAAAGATATAAGATAAATCCAAAATATTTGAATTAAATTTATTGTCCACTGCTATTAATTTTACCTTAGATTGACTCTTCTTAGCTAAGTTCTTTTTTAAAAAGCCACCTTTCTCCTACATAATTATTATTCTAGTAAAGTCACGGTATTATAGCCTATGCAGTCTAGGAAAGTAAAGCAAAGGTTAATGAGCCTATATGTTTAAAGCCTACTTTAAGATCACTGCTAAGGATCAAGGTGTTAACTTGGAAAATTTAGCCTCATTACTGTTTCAGGATCTGATAGCTGTCTCTGTACTTTTAATAGATCAGTTCCATTCATCTTTTCAAATACACTTTTCCAAAATGTTTCCGTGCAGTACGAAAATATACTTCTCATATGTAATTTTGTTATTTAAGGCTGATAAATTGTTTTTTTATCCCAATCGATTATTTTCAGTTATTCTGTGCTTTCTGTATCCCAATTTCTTCAAACTTATTTCTATCTTGTCAGGAAAGCTGCCTGCGTGGCTAAGAAATAGTGGATGATTTTAATAACAATAAAGTTTCATATATCTCTGAATATGAGTATACATGTTACTTTAGAACTTTACAATATTTCAAGGAACATGTTGGAACCATTCTCACAGGCTTTGTCTCGATGAGGATTATAGGTGGCCATTCAAGTCCCTATTTCCTGTCCCTTTCTAGAAAGAGACTAAAGGATGTTCCCATCGGTACAAGGTGACACGCCGCGCATTCATATTTCTGGCTCAGAATTTCCCTGTGTTGGGAGGTGGGGAAGACGTCACATATTTTATATCAAGTGTTTCTTGCCGAGCCTTACAGTTTGCATGCGAGTGAAAATGAAAGATGGAAGAGTGATGTTTATGATGGATTTTTTATGTTTGGATGAGGAGTAGGCTAACTCACAGTGGGAGAATATACTCACTTAAGCAAGAGTGAGTCGTCTAAAATAGTACATAAAGACTAAATGGTAGTCACTGTTCCATGGAAATTAAACTGTACTAGGTTTTGGGTTAAGGTTATCCACAACCAGTCATGAGGAAATACTATGAGAATAAAAAACTCAAAGAAGATACTACACCACAGGACATTGGATGGTGATGTGGAACCCCAGGATGGCAATCTGTGTCACCAATTAGCATCCGGGAGCTCCAAGCATCTGCTCATTTGGCATTTTCAAGGTAATGCAGCCTGAGTGAAATGTTCCCACTTCTTTTGATCCAGTAACTGAAGTCGCTTTATGGTGCCCCCAGGATGCTAGAGCTCGTTGTAAGTGGATCCCTGCCCGTCCGCCTGGTCCCCTGGGTCAGTTTCCTTGGTGCTTCAGCAATGAAAATGTGCAGTCATCACAGCCAAGGACCTGCAAAGCAATTTGGAAATGTTCATTCATTAGTGAACTATTAGTGCCTCCCATGACCGCTGCAGTTTCTGTTGATGCAGATGGCGAAGAGCTGGCTCCCGAGCGTGTCTTCCTGAGGCTGTAGAGCAGGAAGATGACAATCAAGTTAACTTCTCTCTAATTAGCCTGTCCATTTGCTCCTCTACATATAGCCTCAGTGCCAAAAACCTGGTTAATTCTGCGTTTCCCCCGGCATCGTCTTCATGTAGGTGGTGTATGTCCTAGACCCAGCATCTGGGTGCCTGAGACCAGTGCATTGCTCTGTGGCACGTCGCAGCCACCCCACACGGAGTTTATGCTCGAGCAGTGGAGGACTCCAGCAGAGCTTTCAGAATGAAGGGAAAAAGAAGTGATAGGAAAGAGAGAGATATCACAGCCCTGGCTGTGCGCAGACAGCTCTGTGTGCATGTTCTTGCAGGATTTGGCTAAACATTTTGTATGGTTCCTGTGGAAGGTGTGAAGCCCTATAATCCTCTCCCTGGCGTGAAGTGTTGCAACACGATGGCCCACCGTGGGGCTTGGCAACCGCGTTCTCCAGCGCTCAGTTTGGTACAAAGCGCTATCATCATTACCATTTGGAAGGAGCTCCCTGTAATATGAAAAGACTACCAGGGAAACGCCAGTAATCACAAACACAGACATCACGGGGCACAGAAAGACAACCACGGATCTTCGCAGGTTGCCACCCGGGCTCTGATTTACCTCCCGCATCTGAGGCGGAATCCATAGAGGAGAGGGCAGGAAGGTTCAAGGAAATTTTTCCCAGCCAAGCCAGGAAGCTCAGGTGAACGTACCCCTCCTTTGTAGCCTGGGGTCTTCCATGTGATCAGCTGAGGCTGAGGAGGCTTTGGGGTACACCCAGCTTAGCTTGTGTGGGTCTGGCCTTGGGGAAAGAGGAGTGCGGCAGAAAAACAGAGAAGTGGGAAGTGGTTGCCTGGTGCTGAGTTTGGCTTAGAGTTTAGAGCTCCATTTGAGTCTTCAGGCTCCAAGCAAAACTCAGCGGGGAATGAAACCCACAAGAACCCAAACAAGGTCAGGGCTTGGCAGGAAGCTGTCTGCGAGGCCACGTTGCTGTTCACACAGCTCTGCCTGTGCAGGCCTTTCAGCCGGTTGAGCCACCTCTCACCACAAATGGTGTTTCCTTGGACTCGTGTGAACCAGAGGCATTGAATGGATTCAGTAAGGACTTCGATTTCCCCAGAAACAGAACTCCCTTCTAACACCCAGGCCCATGTCCTTGGCTGGTGAGTTACTATTTACCCCGTAGCCAGGCCAGTCAAGGAAATCTGGGGTTGTTTTTGTGAAGAAATCCACACAGGGATCGTGAAGATGTGGAAGGCTGTAAAAAGGAAAATATGAAGAGATTCGGAGCCGAGACTCTCAGACTCTGTTGGGTGAGCCCCCCCACACCCCCTTTCTCTATAATAGTCCTGGAAAAACAGAGGTGATGTCGTCATAGCAGCTGCTGATGGCCTGACAGACAGTTTCCGCAGCGCTACATGAGGCCCTTTGGTGTCCCTGTCAGGAGATTGGCAGCTGAATGACACCAATGAGGCCAGGCCTGTATTCCCTCTGGGAATGCCGCCCTAATTGATAGACAGAAGGCAAAGAGAAGGATTGTTTTTGAACCTGAAAAGAATCCCCTTTTTTTCTCCCTAAAGCTCATGCCCCCACTCTGCGCAGCTCTATTTTCCCCTCCCCCCACCAACACTTTTTTTTTTAAAGGTGTTTTGTTCCAGAGCAGTTACAGAGCTTAATGGAACTGAATGACTTTTACCCTTCACAATCTGTCAGTCAAAAGCCCGACTCCAGGACTGTTAAATAAAGTCCTTTCAGAAGCAGACAGGAGAGGAATGTGTCAGTCAGGCAACAGACCCTGTTGTGTTTTAATCTGTCAGAGGGGTGACGGGGGGGAGAACCGTGGGCCCCAGGCAGGGCACATTCCCAGCAGCCGTTAAGAGGCCTTGACAAATCCAGGTGTGGAGCCAAAATGTCACCCAATCACCAACATTCTTGAGGTGTGGGCTCAGAGCCCCCAGGCACTCGGGTTTGCAATCAACTATGAGATGTTTGGGCAAACTTTCAGCACAGGTTTCATACTAAGCATTTTTAACATAAAACCAACCACTAAGTGCTGGGTATTGGTACGAGGCATGGCTTTCAAATTAATACACCGCTTAGCTTCAAGCACTGCAGACAGTAATCCTCTGGCTGAAGGGCCTTCAGGTAGACTCCAATTCCAAAACAATTTTGTGGAGCCACTTTCGTTTTTTTCTAATACTTTCCCTTCACATTATATGACAATCCATTAATCTTGCCCATTAACTTAAAATTGCTGGGCAATTTTTTTTGAGGGTTCTGAACAGTTGCTTTTGTTCGCTATGGATTTGGAGCTTTACGTAGAAAAAAAAGTGTCCACCGTTAGACATGCTTACGATCTATTCCTTATGTTTCGGTGACAATTCCTTTAGGGGCTTTTAAAAACAGAAAGAATGGAGAAGGATGAGGGCAGAGTGGAAATGGGGTGGAGGGAGTGGAGACATCGATGTTGAAACAAACAGGGTTTGTTCTTATCAGAGTGCTACAAATGGCCAAATCGGATATTTTTACCCAGGCCTGAAGTCCTGAGTGTTCGGGTAGGAAAGCCACCTACCTGTCACGGCCAGGGGCAATGTTTCAATTCTGAGGGTTGTTTTGGATCAGGGCACACTTGGCCATGTTGTTTATTGCTTGCTTGCTTTTCTCCCTTGGGAATATTTTGCATAAAACAAAAGAAATTTCTCCCCCCAACCCAGTTTCTTTTCTTGATGTGCTACCTTTCACCTCCCCAAGACAGGCAGATTTAAGCCAAAATTCTGTCTCCTCTGTTTACCCCATTCCCACTCTAAGTTTTGGGGTGTCTATCTCCTGGCTCAACCCGGTACCATGGGGAAACTTAAGAGTTACGCACACTGATTGGTAGACTAGGTGATGCAAGCCACGCCCCCTCCCTCCTTCCATCCTTCCCCAGCCAACGCATAGACTGTGTTTTCTTCTATCCCTGCGCTCGGGCCTCAAGGGATAAGCGCACTTTAGTCAGACTAAACCGAAGTTTGAAAGGCTGCTGGCATGAGCTGATAAACTCTGTCAAGCTGAAGTAGTTCTAAACATGGTTAAAATAAATATGGCACACCCTACGTTACTAAAGCTAAACGTTTTCCAAAAAAATGGATTTTCAGCATTTTGCCACCATCTATGAGATTAGAGAGTCAAAATAGGCCAAACCTGAACTGCTTACAACAGCAAAGCAAAACAGCTTATTTCTGCGCTGGGGCAGAGAGCTCCCCTTTTTCCTCCACTGATTACGTCTGTGAGTGATCTTACAGCCTCCCGCTCCCCTCTCCTCCCCCCAGTTGTTTCCACGGCACTCTGGGGTACATTTTAGGCCCATAGGAGACTTCATGGGAGCGATATTCCTCTGGAATATTAATGAAGTCTTCAACTTCGGTCCTAGAACTATGTGCTCCGAGGCTTCCTGCGTCCATCCCTCACTGATTATTAATGATCTGCCACGCTTAGAGAAAAAGCCACGCTCGGCTCACTTTCTGCCCGCCTTCCCTCCACTCAGCCTAAAACAAACACCGCGGATCTGGGGAGCTGCTGGGAACACAGGGCCTTTCTCACCCAGGGAAACAGTTTTTTCTCTACGCCTGAGACTGGAAATAGATGCCGGGGCCTCTGTTTTTCACATTAATGGCTACAGAACAACGTGCAAACGGAGTCTTCCTTTCAGAAATGCTTCTTAAGATGGCAACGTCTACTGAAATGGGAAAAAAAATCTTTAGATGAAGAACCTCATGCCTCTAAATTCTCTGTAGGTGGCACAGTGAATTGCTCTGGTTTAAAAGTAAATAAATACACAAACTGAAAAAACAAAAATAAACCCAAAGCCTACTTGGTGCTCTGGCAGTCACCAAATTCAGTCCATTAGAGCCCAGTTAGGAACAAACAGGTTTTCATTTTTCCCCTGCCACTTTCCTACAGCTGTGGGGGTGGGGGGGTGGGGGTGGCAGACAGGAGCCTGCTGATAAGGCATGCCCACAGTGCTGACTCTCTCAGAGTGGGCTTGCTTGTGCCCACATATGACCAACACTTCCTGTCCACTGGGTTCCAAACAGTCAGTCCTGCGGTTTGGTGGTGGGTGGATGTGACGTTCGCATATTGGCCGTAAAATACTTAAGCAACTGAAAGCCACATTGAAAAGTTTGGCTGATAATGTTAAATTCACTCCATTTGCAGGGAGACTGATTTGGGTTCAAAATTCCTTTTAAAAAGTTTTGCTGTTTAAATATATGGCAAACTTTATCGCCAATTCTGCAAAAATACACTCTTGGAATTTCATCTGAAGATCTCAAAACCAGATCATCAAAAAGCCAGTCCTTTCTCCAGGCGGAGCAGGGGGAAGTAGATACAAGTTTGTAAGCCAGTACATCCGTGACTTGGGCTTGGAAACAGGTTCCGAGTCTTGGCCACATGCTGGTCCAGTTCCTGTGGCATTAGTTCTTCTTATGTGATCTTCGTCAAATCGGATCATCTTTACCATTAATTACTTAAAATTATAACCCTAGTCATCAAAATTATTAATTATAATGTAACACATTGATTAGGCGTTATATTTCTAGAATAATAATAATAATAATTGCTAAGTGCATTCCATACATGTTCTATATGCATCATCTTATTTAAAAGACAAAAACCCATTTGGGACAGTGTTTATGGCAGCCGAGAGTCTGGCCTTTCCTGATAAACTGCCTGCTTTCAAATCCTGGTACTGCCACTTACTACGTGTGATCGTCATTGATAAAACAGGAGCGATAATAGTAGGTACTTCACTGGATGATTGTGTAATTAAATGAGTTCACAGATGGAAAGCCCTTAAAACTGTGAGTGGTACGTTGTAAATGCTACAGAAGTATTATTATTTTGTTCCGCTGTGTGAGGCCTACATTAATAGTTCAAGGGGTGGTTTCGACCAACTGGGAACAGCATTCTGCAGGGATGACAATAAGCACCCTACCTTGCCTCGCACCATCCCTCATCCTCCGATCATCGTTCTGTTGGTGTATGAAATGGCCCAAGGCAGGCAGCAGTGAATTTCTGGTGAGTGAGTGGTTTTTACTCGTTGTGAGCAGTGAACCCTGCCAGAAAGGCCGTTTCCCTAGGGCAACGCCGAAGGCACCCCAGTGGAGTCCAGAGTTCTCTGGAGGTGACCGAAAACGTCTGAGGAGCCGCAGGGTAGCACCTTGTCCTCTGGATCCCGGCACGTTCTTGCTGTGGAGTCTGAAGCGCTGGGCCCGGCTCTGGAGGGCTATATTCTTTCAAGACGTTTGACCCTTGAAACATCTCATTAAACCTGTCTTGGTTCTCCCCCAGACTGCTCTTGATCTACACTGTGCAGTGCCATGGCAGGATATTAAAGTGGCACCCTCTGTTAAGAAAATAGTCTTGAAACTGGAGAAGACCTCAGAACAGGGCACGCAGCAGAGCATGCTGGCTCAGTGAGGATATTCTCGAAAAGCAAAGCGCCCTCCCTCGGCCCATCCTGGGGTGATGTCAGGCCATCTCATCAAGTGATGCAGTCACACCCTTCGGCTTCAGCCACAGCTGACTTCTGCCAGGGCACTGTGCCCACTGCTTCCCCACTGCTGCCAGAGTTGCCACTCTCCTTGCAGGATGGCAGCTAGGTCCGCCAGCCATAGCATGCTTGCCTGTTTAATTGAGAGGTCAGGCAGTAAGCCCTTCACTTAATCCAGTGTCATTCAACAAATATTCATCAAACACATACATAACCTGAATCCTTTATTTTACTTCTCACAAATAAACCTCTGGGTGCATATTATCACAAAACAAGAAAATATGTAGAGTCACAGTACTTTAACTTCACTTTCTGGTAATCTTGGTCCTCTCCATGTTGAATCTGAAATGCCTAGAATTTTGTCCTCATTTTAGAAATGCAACTCTCCCCCCGGTAGCTGGGTTGGCACTGATGCCCCCCCCCCCAACTTTGTTTGCTTTTTGGTGAAGTAAGGGACATCTGATCTGATGGGGCCACGTTGTAATCGAAGGAGCGATACAGATGAGAACTAAGTGGCTCACGTGAAGACCAAACCCACTGGCCCAGCACAAGTGTCCTAACCCCTGTAACTCCTTGCCCCTAACCGGAAGCAAGCTGTGAGGACATCCTGTTGGTTGTGGTGGGGGAAAGTGGGGTTGTCCAAGGTTGAGTAAGGAGTGACTTGGTCTTTCAATCTTCTGAATACTAATTTTGTAATGAGGACATAGTTCTTAAATCAGCAAATAAAATGTTTTGGGGCTTTCAGGCAGGAGGGTGGGCACCCAGGGATGGATGGACAAGGCAATCGGAGACAGCTGTCGTTTTGTCTGCCATCTTTGCTTTCCATTGGGAGATTGCTTCGTCTCTGTCCTAGATGGTTATGGTGGATTGTTGATGACAGAGCCTCATGCCCTGGCTGTCTCCGAGTCCATTGAGCTACTATAATGAAGGGCCACAGAGTATCTGGCTTATAAACAACAAAAGTTTATTCCTCAGAGTTCTGGAGGCTGAAGGTCCGAGATCAGGGGGCCAGCACGGTCAGATTCTGGTGAAGGCCCTTGTCCAGGTTGCAGACAGCTGACTTCTTGTATTCTCACAGGGCGGAGAGTGGAGAAGGGAAGCAAGTTTTCTCCTGATTCTTATCAAGGCACTAATCCCCTTCCTGAGGGCTCCACCCGCATAACCTTATCTAATCCTAATTACCTTCCAAAGACCCTACCTGGTCAGACTGCATGTTGGGGGTGAGGTTTCAGCATACGAATTTTGGGGGAACACAAATATTTAGTACATAATACTGGCTCTTGTGAGGGAGTAGACCTATGACCTAGGACTGGCCAGATCCAGTCTTCCTCTCCACAGGGACTGGGCTAGGGCTTGGTCACGTGGCCTAGGCAAGGTCAATCAAATCCTTCCATGACAGCGTGTATGTGGGTACATGGGGAACATAGGGGGAAAGCCTACGATGAGAGTATGAGGCCAACACTCAATAGAAGAGAGGCAAGGAGAACGAAGAGATGGAGGGAGGGAGTAGAAAGAGAGAGAGAAAATATTGCTGTTACTTGAGTCTCTCTGTCCCTGAAAAAATTCCACTCTTTAACTTCCCAGTTTATGAGCCACTAAATCTACTTTTCTATTATGTCGTGACAATAGCAAGGTATAGGGCTGAATGTACAAGGTTTAACTATTCTTCAACGACCTTTTTGGCCATCTCTTAGCTAATCCACACATCTCTTTCCTCACTTGTAATTGGATCTAAGTCTAACTACAGTAGTGGGCACACAATTACTCTTATGAAATGTTTGTGCAATAAATAAACTAGCTGATAGTACAGGTATAGTTAGTAAATACCAGGTTTAACAATTTCAAATTGCCAACATTTGACCATGTTAGACCTGCAAAAGAAGCAGTTTTATGTGGTTAACCTAATAGCACTTTTAGCTACTGAGCACGAGCCACATTGTCAAAAATTTATGGAGAACCTACTATGTGCAGACCTTGTGTTGGGTGCTGCGAGGGAGCTAAAGGCCCCTCTTCTTAAGGACACCATTGGCCAGTGAAGGACTTGCGGCTTACTAAGTGACCATGGCTGCCGCGTTGGCCTCACTCCACAAGCTAGTGAAAAGGCTAGTTTTGTTTTTAAGATGTCATTTTTATCAGTGAAATGTGACTTGTGAAGTCTAATTCAAAGAAGCGTTCATCATTACACTCTCTAGAACCCCTCCTTTTTGCAGTCTCTCTCACTGAACCCTTCTGGCACTCTCATACTGCACCCCGAAGAGTCAAGGACCAAGGAAAACACTGAACACAACAGGCCTTTCAATCACCTCTGGGCCCGTTCACCCCGACTGCATGAGAATATTTTCCTTCTGTACTTTTTGTCCGGGAAAGAGCCGACCTCAAATCCTACCTGTGCTGCCTCGAACCCTCGGTTCACATCCAGCAGAGGCTGAAAGATAATCATGGGATGCAGCCCAAGGGTAACAAAAATTTCTCTGTGCCTTCAACCTGCAAAGTGACCGGGTTCTCCCACTCAATGACATTGAAGATGAACTTTTATGCTTTTTCTGTCCATATGTGTTGTTTTGATTTCCCGACATGGCAGGGCCATCTGCTGTGATGATTTATTCTAAATATCTCAATGGCCGGGTGTTTGCCCACCAATTCTCCCCCACACATGTGTATCAAAAACAGAGCCAGAGCCTTGCAATTCACCTAAATTAGGCTGGCGGCTGATCTTGCGTAGGAAAAGAACTGCCCTTTGAGAGCACGGTTGTTAGCCTCCTTTGAGTGGTCATTGGGTTATCCTTCTTTTGTATTGTAAGGAAACTTGGGAATGCCTTAGTGGACCTAAAGAATCAGTGCTCCGATGCACAAAGAGTAAAAATGCATGTGGTAAAGGCCATGGTCACTGGCACACACCCTGATTCATCTCCTGCAAACAGGAGAGATGTTTTGCTTCTAGGCGCAGAGAAATACAGCAGCTGAGCACACTCCCAGCTGTGGGATGGGGCTGCAGGGCCCTGCGGCGTTGCCAGCCCCTCATGCTTGTCTACACACATTTTGCAAGGGGGCATTCCCGTTGCTAAAGGAACTCAAGTCACTTTTTCCTGAATGACCTGTGATTGGCAGGAATGCTGCCTGTCGTATCATATTGTTCTGTGGTGGGGAATATTTTTTATTGCTAGTTCAATAGCATTTCACAGTTATTAAACCAGAGTCATTGTCTCTGGAGGCTCCCAAAGCCTCAGAAACTTTGGGGCAGAGGGGGGAATACACATCCACAAAACCTGTCAGTTATCCCCATTGTTCCAATGTGGCTGTCATTCTCTGACTGTGGCCTGTAAGGTGTTTTGGGAGAAACGTTGAGAAAGTGGCTTTTTAAGTCTGTTATTTATAGCCAGCTTCTTTTCATAAATAAGAATTTATGAGACCAAATTCAATTACAAAAATTATTTTATAAGGTTTCAAAATGAAAGCACTTAAGAAATGGCACACCTATATTGTTACCACTGCTCTTTAAAGGACATAAAGTTTTATTTAATGGTTATAGTATTTGCAGATATGGCCAAATATTCCATAAACTCCAAGATAAATGGCGCCTGAAAACACTGCTATGCGCAAGTAAAGTGCTCCAGGAAGGCGATGGATGTGTTCGGCGGGGAACATATATATTCCTTGGTGAATAAGAGCTCCCCCATCATTTCCATGATCACTTAACAGATAATGGAAAGATCCCATCAGCGAGCTGGGTGAATGACCTTGAGCACCTGACAGGTGTTGGTGAGAATTGAGGGCTTGCAGGGAGAAGAAGGCAGCCCCTCTGACAAACTGAAATTTTCCTGGGAGGAGAGTACGGGACCTCAGGCTGTTTCTGGAGGGCTAAGGGGCCCAGCAGGAGCACTTTGCCTTACGTGGCTCACCCCAGGTAGGGAACTCTGGGGTCCTTCGCAAGCACCCAGCTTTCTGGGGATTTGGCTGCCTCCTCATTTCTCCAGACAGCATTGAGCCCGTTCTCCCAAGTTTGCTCTCTTCAGCTCTTTGTACACTGTCTGCATTGTTTTCTTTTTCTTCCTCAGAGCAGCCTTTGAGAGGCGTGGGGAACCGCACCAGCGCTCGAGTCGGCGGGTGCACAGTTAATCTTCCATAGAAAGAAAAATGTTTCCTTATTTCTCTTCCAGTGTCTCTGGCAACAGCGGGGTGTGGGCAGGAATCTGTGTTTATCTAAACAAAAGCAGAAGACTGTAGGACCTCTCGAAGGCCCTCTCTGGCCAGCTCTTTTCTGAGGATGCCCCTGGATGGCTGGTTTCTGAGAATCTTCTGTTTTTCTAGAACTAATTGCAACTTTAGAGAAATACACCCTGCGGTTGATTCGGTGGTTGGCGAATTTACAGCGGTTGTGTTCGTTTTGTTTGGACATGGTTTTCTACTTCTCTTTGTGAAAATATCTCCCCTTTCCTGGAAAGTTCTTCTGGTCTCTCTTCTCTCTGCCTGTCTCCCCCGCGCCCCCCCCAATTCCAGCCACTCTTTATTTCTCCCCAAGGGGGAGTTAGCGCTCCCTTTACTGGAGGTTTGGGTAGCTTATTTCTCCCTGTGATAACGTCAAGGGACCATTTCTCCAGACCAGAACTTTCCGTCATTCATCCGTCCCGCACATTTTTTACAGGTCATCCCTTTGTCTTTAGTCTACATCTTACGTTTTGCTTCCAAATATTCCTGCATCACTCAAAATGACTGTGCTGAGCCTGGACCTCTGTTTTAACATTTAAAAGAGAGAAATTTTAAAGGTTAATTCTAGACTAACTCAATGAGACTACTTTCTAAAGAAATAAACGTATTGGCTGATCTGTTCTTGCTGGCAATAGGATTTCAATTTTGTCAGTGTCTGGTCCCTCTTCCCTGTTAATATACACTTAAGGGGATTTGTGAGAGGATTTGTATACAAGGGATCATCATTATCTGACCTTAAAACAATAACCTCTTATAGAAAAAACCCTGGAAATAGATATACCCAAATGGTAGTGTGGTTATTTCTGAGGGTTTGAGTCATTTCTCTGCCTTTTAAAAATACCTTCCTATAGAATGTGAATTTGTACTTATACTATAAAAAGGCATTTTACTAACAATTATCATCACAACCTATTCAACATTGTGATGGTTTCCTAAGGGGTTGTTTATAAGGAGATTATGCCTCGATGGAGGATCCAAGTATAAAAATCTTAGCATGCCGCCCACATCAGTGTGTTACTTTGAACAACTTGGGTTTTCTCGTGTGTGAGGTGCGGACAATAACTTCCGCTTGCAGAAACTATGGCAAGAATCTAATGAGATAGAATATGGGGAGAAAACTTTGACACATGCAATGTGCTGCCCGCGTAGGAGAAATAACAATACCAATTGTTTGTTTGGGAGGACCTCACGGGGCAAAGGCGGATCAAGTCATGTGAAACAAGGGAATGCCCACGGGTGACCCGCCACACGCGGAGTTTTGTCTTTCATTAGCATGAACGGAGTAATCCTTCGGGAGCCGTCACGTGGTACAAGCAGTTTAATATTCTCAGTGGCGCTTCCAACACTGTTTTGTGAAGGGAAAGTGGGTGTGTGTGCACGCGTGCGTGTTGGTAACCCAAGTGCCTAAATGTACTGTGCAGCAACGTCGAACTTTTCCATGGAAAAGTAGTCCTCATAGCACCCATGTGACCCCACCACCCGGCTGACTCAAGGGTCTTTAAAAGACTGGCTCATGGGGTGCCCAAGGCTTGGTAAACTGTCACAGACAGGTAAAACCATTTTAAAAAGAATCCAAAACCAAAGGGAAGCAACAGCAGTCTTTTTCAGAGCACCTAACCAATACACTAAATGCAACAATTATGGGGGTGACAAAATGCAGTGGCGTTTTCCTGCCTCCCTAAGGAAGTAGCTGATAGGGTGTGGCGCTGGTGACAACAAAGTGACCTTCTGGAGGCAGAGGCAGGGGTGGGAGATACCTCGATCATCCCTGGGAGGACTGGGCGCCCTGGGTCCTGGCGACAATGTCCTGTCCGCGGGGGCTAAGAGCACTTTCCGCACAGCTCACGTGCCAGGAGGGGCTGCTCATCTCGCAGGTCGAGACTGCTCAGCACCGAAGGGGTTACGTGTAAGGGTGATCAAAGATTTAAACTGTCATGTCGACAGTAAGCCGGGGAACAGGCTGTGCAGAGCCCTTAATAAATCTGCCCTTGACTTATGGCCAAACCTCATTCAGCAGAAAATTATTTCTGCAGAATATTGAGTGCTGTGCTCGGATGGAGACAGAAATAAAAGGAAGGTGGAAATGGGGAGAAGAGATGGAAATTCAATCCACATGCAGTGGGGAGGACTCTTCAGTAAATTCTTTCTCAGATGAAATAAGAAACAGAATGTAGAAGACTCTCAGAATATGGTGCATTCCTTTGATTACTAACATGTCTTAGGGGGAAGAAAACGGACAAGGAGAGATTCTCAGGAAAGACTGACACCGGGGGTTCGGAGTGATTTAGGCGCGACTGCTCATTCGTGTGTTCACGGAGCCAAGCAGCCCTTTATTGAGTGCTTACTGTGAGCGAGACACTGTGGGTCCTGAGGGGGGCAGGACATTTGGAGGAGCTCACAGCTCAGGAGTTAAATCCTCATGGTCATCGTACACCTAAAGTTTGTCCAGCGCCAGCGCAGTTCAACAGAGCACAGTGGGGACGCCCTGCAGTTCCCGGGAGCAAAGTGCTGTGGGGAAAAAAAGTGCTCAGAATAAAGTGTGAGAGTACACAGTGGCAGCTCAGGTATCGGAGACCCTTTCTCCCGATGCATTTTCCCGCTGTGATGCAGGGAGAGTTTTTATTAATTCGAGAGCTGATTAAAAACAGAGGCCTCTCTTTTTCAGCGGATATGTCATTTGAATCCTCTTATTGCTTTTCCTGATGACATTTTAGAAGGAGAAGAAAGGGTTAACGATCAGAGGAGTCCGTAGCTTTTCTCAGGTTCGTAAAGGCGGGAGGAATCCTTTGGATCCCAGGCAAGAGATAATTTGAAATCAAGGGATAATTTCAGAGACAGGACTTCTCTTCCCACCGGTTTTGAAACTGTTGGGAAAAGCTCAGGAACAATGCAAGAAGATGATGAAAGCTTTTCCTCCTTTAAATAATTTATTCACTGTTTGCTTTTCTTCTCCCTGTACTTTCATTCCCAGAATTGTAATGAGTTTCAGGAACACAAGGTGTCAGGTATTGGCTTTTTGTTGTTGTTTTTGTTGAGGTCTCTAAATTCATGACCCCTCTGGGCATTCTAGACATGGGTAATATATAATTTGCAGAGATCTGAAGCTTTCATCTTCTCTTCCCTCTAAGTTTTGAAGCTTTTTGTTCAAAGGGGTGATTTGTTTTGCTGTAGTGGAACCAGCTGTGTCTCCGGAAGTTTTAGCTGAGGACCCAGTACCCCGAGCTTTGCCAGAGTCCCCCTCGCTGGGCTGTGTGCTTCTGTGAACGGGGAACACGGGTTCTCCCTGTCTAGGGGAGGAGAGAAACTGAGGCGGAACCAGGTGGCTGTCCTAAGGCAAAGGCCTTAAGGCACAGGTGGTGAACACAAGGCCCGTGGGCTTTATCCAGCCCTCCCCAACCCTCCTTGTTTTATCTGGCCCAGCACCTTGTTTCTACCCGACGGCAGCGCCGAGCTCTCACTTAACTGTTAAGGAGTAGTTACATGTATACAGTGCTAAAACTACATTTGGCCCTTTGAAGGCAACCACGAAGATGATGCGGTCCCCCGTGAAAACGAGTTTGACACCGCTGGTTTAAGGTGAAGGCTAAGTCCATGTGTGAAAATAAAGATTCTTGTCTGCCAGTGAGCATGGAGGTTGGGTGAGTGGGGGTAAGGACGAAGTGGGCTGAGATGGAAGGATTGTGCTCAGGCTAATCTCTCATTGCTTCAGGGGACAAAGATACAGTTAGTCCACGGATTGTTTCCCGAAGGACTGGACTCCCAGCTCACAGGGCTGGGTTAACCCTCCAGCATGCAATACCTCAGTGCAGTTTGCCCCCAGTTAGGACCATGTCCGGGGGCGTGTAGGTCCCCAGAGACAGAACCAATCTGAAGGATCTTTCATGGCCTCTCTCTCCCTCTCTGTGAAAGGGGAGCTGAACTCTGAGTGGCCTGGCAAGCACCCAGGCGGTGGTTAGCTCTCCCAGGAAACCTGGGTAGAGCCTTGGGGTTGCAGACCGGGGGAGGCTGATGAGACCAGCTATCACTGAGAAGGCTGCCATTGATCAGCTTCTCTCAGTGTATTAAGTGTTAATGACGTGTTTTGTTATTTGAGCGATGTTATTCATAGCTCGATTTAATATCTTTTTTATGCACACATTTTAAAAACCTAGCTACCTATTTAACTACACAAGTACATTTTGTTCTAGCCGGGCATCCTGGTAAAGAATATATTGCATGTGAGTGCATAGAACCTCATGATTGCTTTAGCCCCCTGGGTAAGCATCTACAGAAGTAAAATTAATGATTTTTCTTTTATTTTAATCTTTCTAATGTGCTCACCTTCATTTAAAACCAGAAGCAATGTAGCCACTTAATGGTCTCATGAATAGTGTAAGTCAAATGATCTACTTTAATTCACACAGGTGAATAAATTCATGCTGTCTCTGTAGGAGGTTATCTCTCTCCTTTGGCCCCAATCCTGTCGCACACATCAAAAAGTTCTTGGAGCTCTTTTCTCTCTCTGCTGCAGAGTTAACTGTTAAGAAGCCCCTTCTCTTTTCCCTTCCCCCTATCCAGCTTTCCCTTTTCTTACTCAAGCCAAATTCTTTTTCTTTACCCTTGAGTTCAGAGAGTTTATGCTGGACAAAGGGGTTGGAGAACTCACAGGAAACTTTTGACAAAGGTCTTGGCTTGAGGGGGTGAGAATGAGGTGGGAGAAGCTAAAGGGAAAAAAAAAGTTAGGCTGAGAATGAAGAGGAGGAGGTACCGATGATCACGGAGGAGGGTTTGGTTATCAATTCCTTTTAGGATTCCTGCTTTAGCCCGAAACAAAGGAGACTTGAAGGTTGCCACAAAAAGCAAACCGTGGAGCTCAGACACAGCTGGTAGATTAGAAGGGTGTCAGAGGAGCGCCGGGGCTGGTCAGGACGTTCCCCCAGAGGGCACAGGGGAATCCAGGGATCGGCTTGATTAAAACTCAGGAGCAGAGGAAAAGAAAGGAAGGTGGCTGACAACTTTTCAAAAGAAGCTTGTTTTTTAGTTCGGTCTATCGAAGACGGAAAGTTAGCCAAGTAATTGCTGGGAAAACATTTGGTTAGGTTTCGAAAGGCTGTTTGGAGAAACCGACTAGTTAGTTGTAAAACGGAATATTTGGAACGACTGTCTGGGAAAGATAAACTTCAAAACTGGAAAGGTGAGCTCAGTGGCCCTCAGGGGACAGAAAGGACTGGAGCAGGGCCCGGTGCTCTGTGTTTGCCCTGGTGAGAGTGAAGGTGTACGGGCAATAGTCAATCTGAGTTGTGAACATTTTTTCTTGATGTGGTTTCCAGGGAGGATTCTGACTTTCATCTTTCATGCAGAGTGGTATCTTATTAGAACAAAAAGCAATGGCCTGTAGTCACTGTATCTGAACTCTTGCATTCTGCTTCAGGCATCCATCTCATTAACTGAAAAATAAAATGGAGGGAATACGGCCTTCGGGTTATAGGCCTGGAAAATGCTTTGAGAGGCCTTCTGGTTGGATTACTTCTAAACCTTCCCTGACAGATGAAAATTTATCTTATTTTTAAATGTTCCCCAGAGGGAGAGTGTCCACAGACTCCCTTAGTAACCGGTTCCAGTTTTTAACGACCTCCACATTCAGGAAATTCCTTCTTTCTGTCTTACCTAAACCCACTCGGCTGCAGCCTAGGTCCATTTTCTCTTGACCTGCCCCATAAGAGACGGAAAAAGGAGGTCTCCCTCTAGCATAAACATCCTTTCACGTAATTAAAGATTAAGTTTTAAAGTCCAAAAAGTTCTCTATCTCCTCCCTGTTACCACGTGGTGTCTCCCCACTGGCTTTAGTTTTCCCTCAGGGCTTCCACCTCTCCAGCTCTTTTCCACCTTTGCTGTGGCCTCAGGACCTTCCTCTGTCAGAAGTCTGGCTGTGGGCTGGCTGCAAGAGCGAAAATGTGGCCATTCTCCTCCTCCCCTTTCCCCCCCGGGCTGTCAGGGCTGCACCTAATGAACAAGGCTAAATGGTACTGATAATGTTTTTAAATGTTCACATTCTTGCCCACATTATATTTGTTTTTAAAGTGGAATTTTGCTCAAGACAATAGACCTATGGAGATTTATAGGAGTGTATACCTTTAGGTTTTAGAGGGGCAAAAAGTAGTATGACAGTACCTGAGCGTAATGACACTGCGAGTCACGTGGCGTAAGGCCAGGGTAAGTTCGGTGGTGGCTCTTAGGGAAGCAAAAATCTGTTTTTGCTCCTGGGGACCCTTCACTAAGTATAGGCATGTCAGAGAGTACGCTTTCAGCTCTGCTCTGTTGTTATCTGCAATTTCCCATGAATCAGTTTCTGGTCCTTGGGTTGGACCATTCATCTTGCCCTCGTTCTTGGCGATGAGACCCTAGAACCTGACTAGAGACCATGTTTGCCAGCAGTTTATACACAGACTTCTAGGGCAAAGCCTTGACTTGTTTTCCTGGGCATCCAAGATATTAGCTAAATAGAGCAAAGTACTATTTATCATTTGCTTTTGCATCTGTTTCTTATTCATTTGTGTGAAATTTCTCACATATCTAGATATTTGGGGATCAGAGAATCACAGAGATTACTGTCTTATAACCTGCCCCTTTCCCCCTGATTTCTGAAAAACTCTAATAAACAATTTGAAGCATTCTCAGATTTCCTTGTAGGTTTCAAAACATGCCTGTGAGGGTGTTAAATGGAAAACAGGTGCTTAAAAAAAAACCTGTTGCTATTTTTATAAATTATGTATTTACTCTTACTTGTGTCTTAGCAACAGATCACAGAAGAAAGCGAAGCATGGAGAGAGTGGGTTTCCTGTCAATCATCATGAAGAATGAGTTCATAGCAAACCAGGCACAGTGCTGGTCAGGCAAGGGGGTCCTAGTATCTAGGACTTCACATATTCACCCATTCTTATTCTTATTTATTAAAGGGCCCCTATCATGGGCCAGGCATTAGTCTAGGTTCTAAAGTTATTGCAGGGAATGAAAAGAGACCAAAACCATGGCCTTTTAGAGGTTTAATTTTGGTTTTATACATTTATCTCCCATAGCACCTAATAGAGTTGGAAATTATACCTTTAGAAATGTATCCCTTATTTTACAATCATTAAAAAAGACTAATTTATGAGAAGTCTATCATAATGTGAAAAATGTTTCCTGGGTTATGTTAAATGAAAAAAACATACAAAGTTGTGCATGCATTCTGTTCCAAGTCGAAACCAAAAATAATGTAATTAATCATCCCTTTTAAAAACATACACAGATAAAGGTCACCATAAACAGGCCGACAGAGAAGACTAAAAGAAAATACAACAAAATGTGAATGGTGTGCCCGTTCACAACCGGGCTTCTTACATAGTGGGCAAGGGGAGACCGGAGACGGAGCCAGAGCGCTCCAGGTGGGTACGAGGCAGTTTCAGGAAACAAAGGAACTTGGGAGCCTCCGGTCTTGGGCAACCGCAAGACAGGTAGATCTCCACACTTGCCCATCAGAGTCTTCAAAGTTTATGTAGAGGTCTTCACTGGGTTTAGTCACATGTATCATCCAGATGGTCTCAACAACACCTGGATCCCTCTAGGCTATGTCTTTGGAAGAGCTCCCACTGCAGGAATGGTGAGCAGAGCTGTACATTCCAAGAACAGGGGTGGGAGTGAGCAGTCTCCAATTGCCCATGTCTAGCTCAAGGGTCAACTGGTGGTCATACCCTCTTGATCCCCTCCAACATGGTGCGTGTCTTTGAGTGCCAGGATGATGGGTAATTCTTCTGCTTTGTACTTTTATGCATTTTTCACTTTTTGGTAGTAATTAGATATTACTTATAAAAGAATGACACATGCTCATTAAAAGAAAATTATTCCCTTCGATCTTTAAAGGCTTTAAGATTTTGCAGAGTCTCTCATTAAAATGTACCTGGGATGAGTTGGTCCCTAAGCCATTGCCCATGAAGACTTAAAAGACAAGCACCCGTGGAAGAGAGACAGTGCCAAGAGGGAGGACAAAGGGAGGGAGACAAAGTCAAATTGTAGTGACTCCACACTTCCCCTACCCCTAGACAGTTACTCTCTGGGCAATCTCGTGGTTTTGGGGGCATGAGTGTTCTTGCAGTTGGGGGTAGAATAAAGAAAGGAAAATTGACAAAGTGCCTTAGACATTGTACTTTGCATCCCACCTTATGAGTGAGGAAACTGAGCTTGGAGGCATTATGGATTTGCTTATAAAAATAGTAAGAGGTGAAGTCAGCATTCAAACCCAGGTCCTCCTGGCTGCAGAGAAGAGATCTGCTCTCTCTGAGCTTTTAGAGATGTTCCTCAGACTTTCAACTATGTGCCCAGTTTTCTGACTCAAAAACTAGGCATGTGGTCTCGGAGAGCATTTTCCTGAGTGGTCAGGGTCATCGTGATCTAAAATAAATTTTATTATTTTCAAGAAAAGTCATTTGTTAAGTATGCGACTAAATGTGACTATTGGTAGCTTTGTCAGAATATTTTCTATCAGTTCATTCATAAATCAGGAAAATGCTCTCCCGGACCACATGCCTAGTTTTTGAGTCAGAAAGTAGGGCTGCTTTGGATTGCAAAGGCAAAGCAGAGAATGAATGGGTGGGGGGGTCCAAGACATTTCCTCAAGACAGAAGGCATATTTACAGGAACTATTTTGAATATGTGTATTCAAATATATACATATTTCAATTGGAGTTTAAGATTTGTACTGAAGTCTCTTAGTTCTTGCAATCTTAATATAGTCTCTAGAATTTGCTAGGTTCTGAATTTAGGATTCTAGTAAACTTGAGAGGGTATTTTTCTAAGGTTTGTCTCCTAAGAACGAGGCTGTAGAATGATCCAGCTAGCATCTTGATCACTGTTTTCTTTTTCAACCTAGAGGCCTTAGAGGTTACAGATCACTGCACTGGAGGCTCTCTGATTTACCACTATACAGGAAGTGAAGTCAAAGAAGGTCAAGCCAATTGGTTTTGTGTTCGAACCTCCAGAGGTTACACAGCATTGGGTATTGGTAAACTAGTGTACTTTCTATTTCAGGAACTCAAATAGAATAGCTGTTTAGCACTCAGTGCGGGTCAGTCTGGATGCCAGGGTTCCAAAGTCCTTTCAAACTCCTGTTGTTGGAACATTTGAAACCACCACAGCACCAAACACCGCATAGTAAGAGTTAAGGAGGAAGCAAAAGCTGCTGGGTGAGTTTTTCTTCTTTTAAAGAAGGAAATTCAATCAAACTTTTGCCTAAAACTATGATAAAGTTCTATTGCTTAGCTTTTAATGATAGCATGGAATTCCAAGTAAGCATGGATGAAATACAACTTGTCAGCACAAAAATACCGCCTGTCATAGTCATTTGTGTATAAAATATGACCTGCAGGTTTGAACCATATGGTTACATGAGTTCTAATTTACGTGGCATCAAGTCAGCAGGATGCGTCCTGGCCTGCCTGTGGGAGGTGGAGTCAGCACCTCACCCAGTGAAGTGCAAAGGGCTCCCCAGGGGCTTAGGCCACATTGGGCTGCTGAGGTGGAGATGGGCTATTTGCAAGGCCGGTGGCAGCTCCCGAGGACAATGAGGGCCCTTTCACATGTTGGCATGGCTGGCCGGGCTGACCCTAGAATCAGCTTGCAAAGGCGGACTTGCAAAATTGAAAAATATTAAACATCACAGCTTGTGACTTAGGCGTTCCTTCTGTTCCCACTGTGGGGAAAAGTAACACGATCCCCTGTAGATGTGATGGGGAGAGCGGACATTTGGATGCCGTTTTAAAGCAATGTTTAATGAAGTGAGAAAATGCATTTGCAGCGTTGTGCTTCGTGGCACATATACACAGGCCCAGGAGTGCACAATGGCCACATTTTGTGATTTAGGCGTGAATTGGAAAAGCCAAGGAAATGCCATTGAAATAAAAATCAGACTCGAGAGCCCGAGCTGAGCCAGAAACAGCTGTACTTTTTGCTACGTAAAAAAGAAATTCTGTCCTCTTCTCCCACCCCCCAAGCTGTGCCCTGTCACTATCTTAGGATGACCTTTCCAGCGGGCCTCTCTGAGATGCTTTCAGTCAACTATTGGAGCAAGTGACTCTTGACCTTTCTGCAAATTCTCGGGGAGCCCCAGGGTTCTCCGGCTGCCCTCTGGGTGGTCCCCGAAGACACGTTGCCACAGATGTCTGCTCCTGATAAGCCCGGAGAACAGGGGCGGGAGGCGACCCATCACAGCTCTGCTGGAGGGTACAGGGCCAGAGCAGCTGCTCATGCTGGGAAACTTGGGTTTTTTGTTTGCTGGCAGGTGTGGGGGAGGTTACTCTGGCTCTTTGAGGATTCCTCTTTCACTGCCACTGTCAGCTGACAATGAAATCTTTCTAGTGTTGACATTCTGCTAAAGGATACTATCAGCATTAAGACCCAAAATAAGGCTCAAATACTCATTCTAAGTCAGTCTGAAAATGGAGATCGCTAATCATGTTGCTTTGAAAGAATAAACAGAGCAGACGTCCTAATAAGGAATATACGTTTGGCAGGCATAAAAGGGGAATGACTGAATTAAGTACAAGTGGGACAGGGAAAATAAATCTAGATAAATCTTCATCACTACAGAGAAGAGACACGATCGAATGTTTATTGAGTACCTACCAAGTACTAGGTACCGACCCCACACTTTCCAGGACGAGTGGCCTCATCTAGTCTTCCCCACAACAGTGTGAAGGTGGTATTATGCTCCTCTTTTCAAGATAAACTGAAGTTCATAGAGATTCAGATGCATGTGCTCAGGCACAAAGCTGCTGTTGAGTCCAATGACTCAGATCTGTCTGAATCGGAATCCCATGCTCTTCCCCTCATGCTGGCAAATTTACAGCTGGCCTGAGCTGCTCCTATATGGGAGAGTTTTCTGGACAAAGTAGTTCATCCCTTTCTGGTCACTGTAAATGGATCCCACTTGTCTGCATAGAAACATGCTCACCCAGGTGTGTCGATTCACTTTTCAAAATCTATCTAGTCCCCATTCAATTGTCTATTCTGATCTTTTTTGCTGTCAGAATTCTTGGCTCTCCACCTTCTCCTTCTGGTTGTTTGGATTCTGTGTCTTAGCTACTGTTCTCTCTGTGCCCTGGTCCCAATAATCTGGGGACTTCCTTTCTGGTGCTGACACAGTTCCTGGTGTCTGCTCCCAGGTCTCATGTGTGGCTGTGATGAGCAAGTGGTCCCAGAGGCAGCTGCCTGGCCTCCCTTGTCACTGGGGAGCACTGGGCTGCCATTTATCTGCACCATAGCTTCTGTGCAGTGGTTTCTCTTTTAAACAGAAATTTCCTGATGGTACAATACATCAGGAAAGTATCACTAAGTGGTGATACTGAGCATTATTATAATAAGGTAAAGCTGTCAGACCATGGAAAAGGTCAAGACCCAAAAGTCTCTTGACCATTCTGCTATTTTGTTTGTTTGTTTGTTTGTTTACCTCTGTTTGGGCCTTTGCAGTTCATGCTGTTTATTTTTTTCTATCGGCATAACTTTTTATGCACAATTGTCTTTGTTAAACCTGAAGGGGTTTTTGTCATACCTAAGGTATGAAGGCCATTGGCCTTCTGGGAAATCTTTGCTTTTTAAGGCTTACTTGACTCTGTCCTCTGTTCTACATGAGAAATATTGACTGAAGGGGGTGGTATGTTGCCAATTAAAAGCCCTACCTTGAGGAATAGATCAGTGATTCTCAACAGTTTTGTCACCTAAAATCACTTTATTATTATTTTTCTCATAGATCCAGTGTTTTGAAAGATTTGATCTGTAAATTACTTTTGTTTTTCCAATTATTCTATTAATTTCCCAGAGACACACAGTTATTAAGTGGCAGAGTGAGATTGGAACCCCACTCTATCAACTAAAACCTGACCTCTTGACCCTATGCTACAGGTCAATTCGAGATAAGCATTAGGTTGAACCATATGCAGTTGCCAGTGGTTATTTTTAACCTAAAAAATGGCAACTGCACATACCAAACAATCCTATTAGACAATACCATTTCAGACAGAACCGATGTTTTATATGTCACTTGGCCTAGGTAGGAAAACATACAACTTTTGGGACAACTTTTATAATAATGGCAACAACTCTAGCACCACATGCCCCACCCCACGACCCTTCCCTTCATCTACTCTGCTCTGCCCAACCCTTAGGTTTCCACAGGCTTCTTAGGGCTGGGGACATTCACTTGGGAAACATGAAATTAGGCACAAAACATGAATTCTGTCTGATGTGAGTTTTTAAAAAAGTTTTAGTAGTCATGCATAATTAGTGTTCAAATAGGACTTGAGTTCACTCACACATTGTCTGGAAGTTCTTTGTCCCCAGTCATGAAGTGAGGGAGAAACTTTGAAGAAGAAAGGGAGGGCGTGCAGTTGGAGGGAACACCTCGTGAACTGGGACTGTATACTCTGTGTGGAGGCCGAGATTTCTAACCATTTCGAATTACCCAAAGACTTCCTACATAGAAGTCATTAGTTGTCGTTGTCGTCATCATCATCATCATCATCAAAACAGCTAACAGTTATTTGTTTTCTAACTTACAAAGACCTCTTAAATACACTGGATTCTGCTGATGCTCCTGAGAGACAGATACTATTTTGCTGATAAGGAAATCGAGCAAAGCTCAAGTTCTTGGTAGTGGGATCTTTGACTCTAAAGCAGAGTGTCCAACAGACCCATCTGCGAGGATGGAAACATTCTATGTCTGTGCTGTTTAATGTGGTAGCCACTAGTCACATGTGGCTGTTGGGCACTTGAACTGTGGTTAATATAAATGAATTTTAAGTTGGAATAGTAATGTGGTTAAGGTCTACTATATCAGATGATATGGTTCAAAAACTTGTATTCTTTTCTTTGCTACCTTTTCTCAGATTCTGAAGATTGAAGGAAAGGGAAGGAACACAAATGCTAGCATCTGATTTTGAGGGCCACAAAATTTTTCCAGCACTGAAAGGAATTGCAGGAAGTTACACATGGACTTTGTTCCATTTCCTTATGTGGAGGCTGCTGGACTGTGTGATACTCTGATTTGTCTGGGACTGTTAACTGTATTGTTCCCCCTAAACCTACAGAACAGGCTAAACCAAACTCTCCTAGTTTCTTTCTAGCCATATGGTCCTATGACAAACATGACTAATTCCTGCTCTGTTTGGTCTGAATCTTGTTGCTCTGCCAACTGGTTAGTACCCATTATGAAGCAGCTTTCATCTGGAGATTCTCATTAGCATGTGAATTTAGTCTAAGCCTAAACTACATTTTGCCAATCTCCCTCAGTCTGCTCTTGAAATAGAGTCTGTTCACAATGGAGGTTTTGTTTCTTGAGTGTCATGTTATGAGGTCAGATAATTTGCTTTAAAATTTTTTTCATTATCAGACATTTATCACTGTTTGCTGCAACCTAGGCTTTGGTAGAATAATTTATATATTTGGTATAATTTATATATTCAGTAGAATAATTTATATATAGCTACCAAAATATATTCTATTTTAAAGGTTTCCCTTCTACAACAGACAAAAAAATCTTTTGTTGCCCAACAAACAAATGATTTTTTATGGCTTCATAAAAATTAATTTGAAAATATTTTGTTACATTTCACTTTACTCACTGATGCATCTAATTATTCTCTTGTCACTAAAATCTCTCAATATCGCTAAGAAACTTTCTTACGTTTCTACATTCTTCCTTCATTGATGGTAATATAAAGAATTAGAAATGAAAGGATTAGAAAAACGTAAAAATAAAGTTTTACTAAGGAGGATAGGTATGTGCATGTGGTCCTCCTAAAATTTATGTATTTCTTCCAAAATAACTTTTTATTAAGCTCTGCAGAACAATTTATGCTAATCAGAAAAATTAGAAATAACTATCCCAAGACTTTCTTGAACAAGTAAAATTTATTTTATTTTATTTTATTATTTTTTTGTCGGACTTCCATAGTTCAATCTTCAGTGTTCTGGTTGTGTTATTTTTTTTTTTAGCTTTATTTTTTTATTTTAATTGTTGTTCAAATACAGTTTTCTGTCTTTTACTCCCATCCCAGTCCACCCCCTCCATTGCTCCCCACCTCCCTCTCATTTCCACCCCTCTTAGTTTTTGTCCATGTGCCCTTTATATTTTTGAACAAGTAAAATTAAAAAAATGTTTTTTGAAAAACTGACATTAGGTGACCAACTCTTAATTTGATAAAATAAAGTCAAATTTAAAAAGAGAGAGAGCCCTGGCTGCTGTGGCTCAGTGGATTGAATGCTGGCCAGCAGACTGAAAGGTCACTGGCTCCATTCCCAGTCAGGGCACGTGTCTGGGTTGTGGGCCAGGTCCCCAGTTGGGGACGTGAGAGAGGAAACTGATGTATCTCTCACACATTGATGTTTCTTTCCCTCTCTTTCTCCCTCATTCCCCCTCTCTCTATAAATAAATAAATAAAATATTAAAAAATAAAAAGAAAAGAAAATGAACATTTTCCATCATCATCACTTCTTAGAAGGAAAGATATCATAATACTAAAAAATAAGGAAATAATCTCAACATAAAGAATAGCCACTTGACGTGAACAAATTTAGCTATGCAACCATCATGGCAATGCCTTCTTTTTCTCATTTTGGCCCAGACCTGGGAATATGTCCTGTTGGAAGGCATTTGTAGACACTAAGTAGAGAAAATAAAAGTCCCCTTGAATCCCACCTGCATGCTTTTCAATTATTTTATGACACTTTACTGGAATAGTTTTGACTATGTCTTTGAAAGAGAAGACCTGCATTTTCATTGGTATTTCCTGCCACTCCCTGTGGTGTCTGTCTTCCTTTCTGTAGTGTTTGCAAAGCCTGCCTAAAGGCAAGGAAGTGACATGCTATCAGCACAATCTTTAGACTCTTAAGAGTCACACAAGTTTTTTCCATCTTGTTGTCTCTCCTAAAAAATATTTATTAGTGCAATGCAAACAAGATGGAAGATAACGAATAGAAAATGCATGTCACTCAAAGCTGGCAAGAACAGTTACTAAGCAGTAGAAGGAATTATGATGTACTAGGTAAGAGCTGGGGCTTGGGAACCTGCTGCTCTGGGCACATCCATTTCCTGGCTTGGTAAGGTTCTGAGCGTCAGTTTCCCCCTCTGTACAATGGGGATACCTGTGCCTTCCCACCTATTGAAGTTGTTGTGAAGATTAAATGGCAGTTGGCTAGCACAAGATCTGGACCACGGGAAGGGCTCAGTGAATGGCAGCCATTATTTTTATCTGCAGGACACTGGGTGGGGGTGGAAGGTAAAGGAGCTTTTGTGTTTCTCATTGTTTGGGGTGCATTGTCACTGCTCACTAAGTATCAATACGAATCGTGATAGAAAGTGGGTGGATGCTCCTCAGAAAGGGCATGGAGGGTCTGTGCAGGGCAAATGTCAGACTCTTTGAAGTGCTCCTGGGTCATAGTAGCTTCTTAGAAGCCCTGACGGACTCTAATTTTCCTTCTGCGGAATGTCCATCTTCTCTGAGGCAAGGGATCCAGGAGGGAGAAGTTGAGAGAAAGCTCAAGTGTGGGTGGGAGGAGGAATGCAGGGGGCTGGGAGGCGAATCATCAATTGCCTTTTGTCTTCTCAAGATCCTGGATGCTCTCTGGGAGGGCTTAGCTTTCAGAGAAGACAAGTTCTAGGAAAAAAAAAAACAAAAAAACTTGACTGTTACTTGAGGAAAAGTAAATCTATTTTTATTTTTTTTATTTTTATTCTGATTTTATTTCTGTCAAGGGGCAGGGATGGGGCCGGGGGGAGATGGAGCAGGCTGTAGAAGGACTGCGAAATCATCTAAATCTACGGGACTGAAGCAGCTGTCTTGTCTCATGTTCCGAACAAGTATTAATTTATTTCATGTATTTCTTTTTTGTCCATCAAAACTGGTTTGGCTTTGGTTGGAGAGTTTTTGGATCGTGGGAGATGACTATTTTTGCTGCAGGTAACATTCTCTTCTCCTTTCTTGCCCGCTCCCATCACTAGGAAAGGACTCTCGGCAGCCTGCGGGGCTCCAGACGGTGTTGTTTGAATGCAGAAACATAGAATGACTAAAATGTTGGGGCTATAGCTTCAGCAAGTTATTTAACGTCCCTAAGCTTCATTTCCCCCATCATCAGAATGGGGGTAAAATTAATGCCTGGCTTAGGAGGCATTTGTGAAGAAAAAAAGGCGATAACACAAAAAATGGAGCACAGGACCTGAGTAGAGGCCCCCCGCTTCAAGGCTGAGAGTGTGGCCACTGCAGGAGCAGCAGAGGCAGGCTCGCCGGTGCACTGCTGACGGCGCTGACTTCTTTCCGGTTGGACACCACCAGCCCATTCCCTTCCGTTGCAGTTTCCTTCCTGTAGGAACCTGTGGGGGCATGTCCCCCACAGCCCTCCACCCCGATCAGAAGCAAAAATAGGGATGGAGATAAAAGGAATTATTGTTCCCCTATAAGCACAATCTTCAAATAGGTGTGCTTTTTCAACACATTTTAAGATACTATGTTGAATTGAGATTTGTTGTATTTATGGTGAGAAGATACTAGAAAAGCCATGAGAAAAATGTCATCGGAACACAATCAAGGTGGTCAAAAATCAGAAGCTTTCTTACCTTTCAGTCCCTCCCTTACCCATGGTGTAGGTCCCTGCTCTCCAGCTGCCTCTCCCTCTATTCCCACTATTATTTGAACACTTTCGCCCCTGTGCCTCCCAGTCTCCCCTTTTCTCCCAGGCTTTTTTTTTAGGGTTGAGTCATGCTTTATTTGGAACCTAAGGCTATGTAAGCCCTATCTCCCTCAGTCATAGGAACTGAAGGTGAAATAAAGCAAAGGTGCTCAAAAATAGCGACAAAATTCAAAGAGACCAACCACTCATGTTGATAAGTGGGTATCTTTTTGGAATTTTCTCAGCATGGTGATAGGCTGTGTTGCATCTTCCACATTTTCGCCTTTGTGATCAGCCCTTCTCAGATGGGTGCTTCAGCTCCGAGATGCATTCGGTGGCTGTGCGGCAGAGTTTGTGTTATGTTTTACTTTTTGATTTTCTTATTTAATGCTCCTTACTCCACTCTCAGGACACAGTGCATGCCTTTTAATCTGGTGAGTATTCTGTTTTCCAAGTGCCTCCCAAGTTGACCGTGAATCAGAAAAAACTGGGAACTGTGGTTATTGAACAATTCTGGGCCTTGGCCTCGAGGATGATTTGGTGGAATTGGGCTGGTGCCTACAGAGGCCCATTTTCATCATCAATCCTGGGAGATTCTGATGGAGCCAGTTCATGGACCAGCATTTAGCAACTGCACTGTCAGGGGCAACCACACACACACACACACACACACACACGCACGCACACACTCTGTTGCTCTCCAGCAGGTAATAAATCCCTTCAAGGGGTCAGAAGCTCAGGGCCTCTCTTTTCCATAGGAGACAGCCCTAAAGAAGATTTTGAAGGATAGGAAGATTTTGAATGATAAGAAGCCAAGTCTGGTCAAATTCCCAGGAATGGAATTTAACAGTGACTGATTACTCATCATCTGCTATTTGAGTGTCATAATAAAGACAAATGGAAGCTTGGGAAAGGATCTCTCTATAACTCACCTATAGCAGTCAGTGCATGGTAGACCACAGGGTAGGCTGCCGGGCCCCGAGAAGAGCAGTTACTAGTTAATAGGTACGCACTGAGCTTATAAAATGTTTTATTAAATGACAAAATCCTAAACATTATACAGGGTCCTATTTTGTGGTCTGTTTGCTGACTAAATTCCCAGATGACTTTAACGAGCAAATGGCAGCCCATTAAAATTACAGTAGTTTTTGCAAAGAAAATAGCTCCCCAGAAGAGGAGAAGAAAACCACCAAGCTGCTACTGTGTTGATAGTTGTCCCAGGAGCGCCCTCCTCTTGCCCACGGCTCACTGGTGGGAGAAAATCTGCTGTTCTGAAAAATGTTCACTCCAAACGTCTGGCCCGTCCTCCTGTGTCTCAGGGACACTGCTTGCTGCTGCTAATCAGTTCCCAGCCTTGCTGACCTTGTAGCGATGGAGAAAATAACACTTTTGTATGCATTTTGCTTCAGAAAGAAAACATTTATCGTTAACCATGGGGGGAGAAAATGAATTCGTTTTTCCATTTTGGTACACTGGTTCCCCCCTTATCCACAATTACATTTTCCATGGTTTCAGTTACTAGCGGTCAACCACCATCTGAAAAGATTACATGGAAAATTCCAGAAATAAACAATTCACATTTTAAACTGCGCACCATTCTGTGGAGCATGACGTAATCTCATGCTGGCTTCCTGTTCCGTCCCATCCAGGACATGAATCATGTCTTTGTCCAGGGTACCCACACTGCATGTGCTACTGGCCGATTGGTTATTTAGTAGCCATATGGATTAACAGAAAGAGAGAGTCCGTATTTACATAATGTTTTTACAGTACATTATTATAATTGTTCTATTTTATTATTGTTGTTAATCTCTTACAGTGCCTAATTTATAAATTAAATGTTATCACAGGTATGTGTGTATAGAAAAAACATAGTGTATATAGGATATGGTATTGTCTGAGGTTTCAGGCATCCACTGGGGTCTGGGAACGTATCCCTCATGCGTAAGGAGGGACTGTTGTATAGAGACCTCAGCTTTCTTTCTAAGAGACAATGCTGTAAAGCAATAACCACTTAGTTCTACTAAGGTATCAAACTGCGACCTCTTGTTTATCTTAGAGGTCATCGGACTTTTTGCTTTGTTTTGCTCTCAGAAAAGGCACTGTTTCATGCAGACCAAAGAGGCAGCTTCTTATCTCTTTTTCTTCTGTACATTTCTGAGGGCTCATACAATGTCCAGACATGCTTGTGATATGGGGCTCACTGTCTTAGAGTTTGTTCTTTAGTTGTGAACTCTGGGTGATTTAAGCAGCAAAGAAATCCATGAAAAAATATTGTAATAACTATGTAAGGTGCAGGTGAGAACTAGAATTGTCAGGTGGATCACTTCATAAGTCATATAAATGTCTAACCACTGTGCTGTACACCTGAAACTAATATAAAATAATATTGAATGTCAACCTGTAATTAAAAAAAAAACTACCGTTGCTGTATTCATTAAAAAAAAAAGCCATTGACAGGGCATGGGCATGGGAAGCACAGAAGCCCGAGGGAGGCTGCAGGAGCTGCTTGGAAGGTAGTCAGGAGCAAGGGCTGACAGGTGGTGCCAGGACCACGGTCAATGCCGCAGAGCCAGCCCCTTAGTGAGGAGCCCACAGTTCCTGCCGTGGCGGAACATGCCAGGGCGCTGTGTGCTGACAGCACTCCCTTCTCTGAGGTGCTGGGCCCTACTCTGAAACCATGGCCATCATTGTCCTCTGGACATTACAGCATTTGACCCATGGCCGTGTGAACACTACAAGCCACAAATGAAAACTGGTCCTGTTGCTGTGTAGTCACACTTTACCAAGGTCACAATTGTTGCTTCCTTTACATCCTGGAGACGGTTATGGTGATTGAAAGGCAACTCTTGTCTGTGGAGGGATAAGTTCTCGATCAGAGGAGGGCTGGGCAAGGGTGCGTAGGCTGGGGCTCCTTTGTCCTTTTTGGTCCATGCATAGCTCTGCTCCTGTCTGAAGAGTGCCTCGGCGCTCTCGACACCAATGTACTCCTTGCTCCTAACACTGTCACCTCTGCCCACCATCGGTTTGGGTGGCTGTGGGTCAAGGGACAGAGTTGGGAGAGAGTAACACCAGAACTGAAAATTTATTTTATGAATGAAATCAACATTCTAAAGAACAAGTGGAGGAAAAGGATTTTTTTCTTCTGAGGAAACTTACTACAAAATAGAGGTGGGGTGGGCGAGCTGGTATAAATTCAGTTCCCAATCATTTATGAGGAGCTGTCGTGTTCTGGTCACAGTGACGAGCTGGGGAGACAAGATGAATAAGGTGGACAAGTGAGGAGCCCATTGGCCGGTAGATAATCGTAAGTAATGAAGCTAAAGGTCTGCGTGCAGTTCTTTTAGAATTCAGAGGAGGAGTGCCCAGCTTAACCCGGGAAGTGTAAGTGAGTGAAACCGAGGGACGATGCCAGGCGTCAGGAAGTGGGACCACAGCTCTAAGTCTTTAAAAAGAATTAAAAGTAAGACCCAGGCAGAGGGAGATGGGTTCTAAATAGAGAGAATAACACCTCCAGGGTGTGAGCTCAAAGCCATTCCGAGGGACTGGCCCAGAAAGTGCAAAGTTGGAGAGAATGGAGAGGAAGTGATGTCATCAGAGCCATCAGACTTTCTGAAAGAACCAACATGGCAGTGATGAGTGAGGTCCCAGTCTGGTTGCAGACCCATGAAACAATTATGCTGATGATAAGCTCACTCACAAGGGCTGAAAACAAGAAGCTTGTCACATGCATCAAGCTCATTCAAACATCAGGGGAACTGAGAGACTTAAGTCTAAGCAATATTGTTAATATTCTCCATCAAGTGTTGGACCAAGGCCAGAGAGGGCACTCTGTGACACATTTTTTTTCCGTTGGATTTTATCCTGTGTGATCCATAAAGCTTAGGACTGTCTGTTGAGAAGCACTCTTTAACCAGAGGAGACTGACATTTTGGTCTTACAGAAGCTGAGTATGTACGGCTCCAACCTGAGAGGGATGGAAATTACTTTTATTTAACAGAGTACCTTTGTTGAAGAGACCATAGACCGTGCTATAAACTTTAGGTCATTGAGCCTTCCTCTCTGCATGGAAAAATGTACTCAATTGGCCCATGTATAAATCAGTTCTCTTGCTTGAAATGGCAAAGACATAGTGGTATGGGAATTGAGCTTAAAGGGTTTGGAGATACACATCAGTCACACCCAGGTGCTTTTCTGAAGACTGGCCGACCAGGTAC